>MU690232.1:0-37159 GCA_026770625.1 Nicotiana glauca
CGCATCTGTAGTCCCAATGTAAATGTGCAACCAACATCAGAGAAATATTTAGAAATTTAAGTACAACAATACAAGACATCAAAGAATACTGACCTAACATACTCCACGTAATCACAGTTAAGAAATTTAAACAAATAGGCAGCTTGGATCAATTAAACACGCTCTTCTACGCTCGCACAGACTATAAAAGCAAGTAAAGTAAGGAAAATACGAAAGAGAATCCAAATAAAGTAATTAAGTAAAAATCTGGGTTTCAACAATTTGCTCAAGTACGCGCTCGTCACCTCACGTATAAGGCATTCAATTACCAATTATCACATCCTAAGGGACGAAGTCCCACACACAAGGTTAGGCAAGCCACTTACCTCGAACCGGTGCGAAATCAACTAGGGAATGATGCGCTTGCCATGAGTATCCGACTCCGAGTGGCCCAAATCTATTCAAAACACTTACATATTGTAAATAATATTGCAATTAACTGATTTCACTAATAAAATCAGAACTAGGGCTCAAAATAGGTAAAATGACCAAAATGCCCCTCCAGCCATCATCTCGGAATCAAATAATTTTTACGTTTTTAGAAACCTCGTACTCTCACGAGTCTAACCATATAAAGGTCTCCCAAATCGGAGGTCAAATGCCCCCTCAAATCCTCACAATTTGGTCTAAGAACTTTACCCCAATTTTCATTCAAAAATCCGAAATTAAGGTTGAATTGGAGGTTAGATTAGTGAGTATTAATCATAAGGGAGTAAGGAATCGTTACCCAATCGTTGCCTCTGAAAATCCCTCGAAAAATCTCCCAAAACTGAGCTCTCTAGCTATTGTTTTGATAAAAAATGGAAGAACCCTCGTTTTGAAAATGTTAAGTACTGCCCAGGCAATTCCGCTTCTGCGGACAAGGGACCGCTTCTGCGGTCCCTCTTAAGCGTAAAAATAACCGCTTCTGTGGTTTCTCATTAAGGGGAAAATTTTGCTTCTGTGGACGCATGACCGCTTCAGCGGTCCCGCTTCTGCAGAAAAATGACCGCTTCTGCGGTCTATGAGGGGAAGCCAAGGAATCGCTTCTGCGACTAACAAACCGCTTCTGCGGCTCCGCTTATGCGGATAACTGACCGCTTCTACGGTCATAGAGGAGGAGGTAATAAATCGCTTCTGCGGTGCAAAGGCCGCTTCTGCAGAACCGCTTCTGCGGTTCCCAAGCCGCAGAAGCGAAAACAACAGAAGCCTGCTGCAAAATTCCTTCTAGCTTCCAAAAACTAACCCGTTGAGCATCCGAAATCATCCCGGGACCCCCGGGACCCCAACCAAAAACACCAATACCACCTAATTCCTTTTTCGAACTTGTACCAATCCTTAAATCACCCAAAACAATGCCGGAAACCCGATTAAATCAAGGATTCAAGCCTAAGAACTTCAAATTCTAACCAAATACGCTTTCGATCAAAAACCTAACCAAACCTCGTCCGAATGACCTGAAATTTTGCACACACATCCCAAATGACATGACGGAGCTACAGAAACTTCCGGAATTCAAATCCGACTCTCGGATCAAAAACTCATTATCGGACCGGAAACTTCAAAAGTTTGAACTTCGGCATTTTAAGCCTAAAAGAGCTACGGACCTCCAAATAACATTCCAAACATGCTCCCAACCCCGAAATCACATAAAGGAGCTAACGGAACCATCAGATTTCCATTCCGAGGTCGTCTTCACACTGCTCCGAATGCGGACCATTTTTCAACTTTTAAGCTCTCTTTTAGGGACTAAGTGTCCCAAAACACTCCGAATCCTAATACCGAATGTCCCGGAAAACCAAAATAGCAGAAATGAACTTAGGGAAAGCAGTTAATGGGGGATCGGGGCGTGAATTCCAAAAATGACCGGCCGGGTCGTTACAACGGGTCGGGTCGTCACATCCTCCCCAACTTAAACAAATGCTCGTCATCAAGCGGACCAGAGTTGTCCTAGAAGTTCACCTAATAGCTGAATAACTTTACCATGCGTATAAACCGGGGTGATCCCATCTCACCCTATCTCATATAGGTCCGACAACACAATATAGCTGAAATTTTTACAACCCATTTAGTCCATAAACCATAGAACTACATTTCACCCTCTGAAATCTTACAAAAGATCAGAACCTCACATTTTTACTCAGAATACACTCGAACCAGCTGTATTAATCCATACCTGCAACCTCGGCTGCAATCGTATGATATACCACATAACTCAAACACATGCAGCGATAACTTCCATTCACAACAGCTGCCCACGACAACCAAATATCGATAGAAAATCTCTTGTTAGATAAAGTCTCAATTCAATACCTTCATATACTGCCAACGGCAAGTGAAACACGTGATATACTGAACCCATCTCTCAGATCAAACATTCATGAATCCATTTCCCACTTGACTGATGCTACAACAGATTTCCGAGCCAAACCTCGATATTACCTTTCTAACAAGCTGAAATCAAATCTGTTCGTACTCATTAATGACTCCAATGATCACTTCGACTCCAACCACCCCTCTGGTGATATGACACCTCGATGCAGGCCTAAGCCACAACTTGCGTAATACACGCACCAATGAGAAGCAGTCTGAACATACTCAAATCATGACAATGACTCAAACGAAATAGCTGTACCTCAAGCTTAACAGTACCATTACAACACAAAGCTGAGATCCCGTCTCGTATCATAGAAATAGAGTACCTGAATTCTCCTCGAAAGGTCATAACTTCACGTGGCCTTGCCACAATGCGCGATCCTATCCAAACACTATTACCCATNAGTAATATATATACTATTCAATCATGAAAGAACACAACCGATGTGCTATTCGCCGAGCAACACCCACTACGGACTTTCCTCAGAAACCAGGAAGTAAGGCATACATAGTAACATATAGAAAACTATTCTCAACATCACACTGTTGCGGCGTGCAACCCGACCCAGATAACATACCCGTGGCGGCGTGCCACCCGACCCACACATAAATCTCACAAAAGGGGATGCACATCGAGCCAAATTTGCTCATTACAATAAACACATATAGTCTCATGCCCAGCCATAAGAAACGCATCCGAAAAAGTCCCTCAATAATGGAACTGAATCAATGGTAGAAACCTCTGCACTGACATCTGCCATGAAGGCCCAATTACTAAATACTTGCCAGCCGTCCTCTGGTCTTTGGAATACAAACTGCCCTGCTAGAACATAATCCGATGCACCTTGCCGCGCAACCTGTGGCATTTTCCGACATAGTCCATAACACATTAGTCTAGGCAACCTGAAATTGGGATAACCAGTCTGCAATCTAATATCATAACCCAAATTTAACATACCAAGCAAGGAAAGATCCACTCAGACCTCCAATTTCCAATAACTGCTAGGCGATGTCGATATACACGATCTACCACCACTGCACAGTCAGATCACGAGAACTTCTAGTCTCCACACATATATAACACATGAATCACTATGACTGATCCCACACTCCGCCGTACGAATACATAACACACATCAAGTATCCCTTCATACCACGAAAGATATTCAAAAATTTCCCTTGCCCCTTTCTTTTGAACATATACCCCCGTCAAATCACTAGAATAGCAGTACCATTTTCCTTAATCGTCAGAAGATCGATTCTTTATTCACCTGCAGCTGCCCGTGCTGCTAAAAAATTTAATGACTTCCCATTATGAACTGAACCAAAACCTT
Organism: Nicotiana glauca; assembly: GCA_026770625.1. Lineage (NCBI taxonomy): Eukaryota > Viridiplantae > Streptophyta > Magnoliopsida > Solanales > Solanaceae > Nicotiana > Nicotiana glauca. Next base: position 3,729 of record MU690232.1, read on the forward strand.
GAACACGCAAATCTCAATTCTCCATATCATAACACGTAGACCATACCACACTAGGATAACATGAGGACTTCTATCTCTCTTCGGCGCCGCAGACATCGACGCACTCAACTAGTTAAGAACTTTCATTGATCCCATTTAGAAAGGAAAAAAATCATTACACACTCCATGCTTCGCATACCCATAAAATATATTCATCTTCAAATCACGGTAAAACCCAACAAGAACATCTCTGCCAACTCCAGTTGTACAAACTAAACTACCAGGACTGAATCCTTTTACCTAAACCAAGCTGAGCAAACTGCCAGCACTCAAGAGCTTTGCTGTACAATACATGTATGACTCATTACCTCAAACACATACGGAGAATTAATCATATCCTTATCATACCAATTCGGTTTATTATCAAGCCATTCTATTTATCCAATTTCCTTCCTGCTTCGTCATTAATTTGATATTCTCACTTGTTGTAGCATTACAATGCCTCAATTCAGGCCCACCACAGGAGATTCGAACATAAGGCCACATTGTCTAAGACCCATAGGCCACTGAATACTCTCTCAGACATTCCCAGAAATACCACGTTCTAGAATATTTTACTTTGAAGAACTTCTTGCGAATCGGAATTCGTTACCATTATTTCCCAGATACTGATACATGGAATCCCATAATTAGCATAAAATACCACCAGTCTTGATCTCTTCCTAATGGAAACACAGGATCTAGCCACATATACAACCTTAAGACACCTGATGATTACATGCAAAAAATCTCGAACACAATAAAACCATTCTCGAGAGTCATTCACTCCTATTCCAACTGCAATTTACCTGACTTAACGAACAGAACCACTCGTGCCTTATTAGCACTCTAACACAGTAGGATGTGACCTCATTCCAATACAAACGAACATCTTCCTTTTCTATACACTGAGCATTCTTTATTAACAACAACTCAAGACATCCTATTATTTCCTTACATCTACGAAGCACCATATGACCTTTATCAAAATTTTTTTTTTTGCTTCACTCGTGCCATCCTCGGCTCATTTTCTGCAACCAGGACTGATCCGCCAGCATACCTCAAAAGGAACCAACATAGCACATAACCGTGCAATCAGCTAATCAACCGCAACCTCCCCAACTTGGCTCAAAGCCACCTATCAGGACACATTTAATAACCCATAATACTTTTACTCTAATGATGCCACAATATTATAGTGAGATTAATCTCAAATCACTTATAAGTTGTGAAAACACGGATCATCTAGTTTTATAACTCTTTTGCAATTCTCTTATTCATTCCGCAACAGTTAAGCCCACTCTAGGAAACAAATTTAATACTAAGCCCCCAAATTGTTCAAAAATTTCGGCAGAGTTTCCTTTGTAATTAAGCCTATCCACCTGCCAGAGAATCACCAAAACCATCCTAACAACACGCCCACAACTTGACAAAGCATCACAATGTATATCAACAACATTAATCTCAATACTACATGTATTATATTATCAAGATTGATACATGGACATGCGTTGCACCTATTCAAATCGTAACACATAGAAAATACCTTTCAATTACACATGAGATCTTCTAATATACATATAAGGATCATACCACTTAAGGACACCCCGCAGGAGATATCCCACTTGCTTCGCCCCATTTCAATATCTCAACCTACCTTCCACTATCATATACGTTACACAATCAATTAGTCTTGCTGAGTCTAAACTCATACCGCCAGATGAAATGTACTTTACTTTCCAACTAAGAGTCATGAAAATATTCTTCACGCACCCACAACTCGGGACTACAAAACAGATCACAATAGGAATCGAACACCTAATAGTTCATCTACTATCCTGCAGACTCCCTTGTCACTACCAAGATCACGTAGATGTATCTCACAGTACTAACATATTCATCGCATGGATATCCAGCTGCCATTCTCACAATTAGGGACAATACTGATCATATAAGTTCATAATACCAGCTCGCAAAATCAACACCTCAGTGCTCAAGCCATAGGCAAAGATCCAGCCTCAAGTCCTACTGACTGGCCCAACATGAACTCACGGAGATTACATCTCGCCCCTCGATCGGGGAATCACAAGCCATCAAGGCACATATACTACTGAGCGCTCGTTTGCACATACAGACGTGTGGAAGGAATTTCAAAAATTATATCTCAAGCTGAGTCAAGTACACACGATAAGAATTCCAAGAAAGTGAAGGTTTTTGTTTTCCTAAAGTTCCTGCAGCCTCTCGAGGATAAATACAGACGTCTCTGTACCGATCCACGAGACTCTACTAACCGGCTCATGACTCATGAGGCCTAGTAACCTAGGCTTTGATACCAACTTATCACGACCCCAAATCCCGATTGTGATGGCGCCCAACACCACTGCTAGGCAAGCCCGACCATTTACACTCTCAACCCGAGCATGAAGCTCAAAATCCGTTAATTGAATATCATTATCGACAATAAAGCTAAAATCTTAACTGATAGATAGAAACCAAACTGGATAATCTCCCCAAGACCTGGGGGTCATGAGTCTAGAGCCTCTAATAATACAGAGTAATAAAACTCCATACCACAAATGATCAAAACTACGGAAAATAATAATAGATAGGGAAGGAGTCGGGTCCTGCGGACGTCAGGCAGCTACCTCGACAACTCCAAATAAACTCTGAAGCAGCGACTAGCTCAGCTAAGCTCCCAAAATACCTGAATCTGCACACATGGTGCAGGGAGTAAAGTGAGTACTTCCAACTCAGCGGTAATAAGAGTAAATAATGATGAGAAGAAAGAAACCACGTAAGAGCACTATCTCATGCTATAAAATACAAAACAACACTTTTTAGACAGCAGTAGTTCCATGAAAATCCTTTATAACATATCTGGATCAGTTTAAAACCTATTTTGAAAACATCTCTTTCATTCATTATTAACAGTTAAGTACATTAATACGATGTCAAGTAGTGCAAGTCCGCACACAAATCAGCCCTTCGGGCTCAGCACTCCTTTAGCAATTTACACCAGGGTATCTGGTCATCAAGGCAGGTAGTACAAGTATGCCAATAATGTATGAGTGCTAGATGTCATGCCACGTAATACAACCAGAAGCCAATGCATGAATGCAATGCAATACACATGACCGCTACGGCGCGTAGCTCGATCCATTTGTGTACCCTACGCTTACTAGGGGTATGTACAGACTCCGGAGGGGATCCTACAGCCTAAGCGCTATAATACTGCGGTGTGCAGTCTGATCCACATAATATATCACTGCGGCGTACAGTCCGATCCATATAATGTACTACTGCGGCGTGCAGTCCGATCCATATAATATACTACTGTGGCGTGCAGTCCGATCCATTCATGTATATGTATATACTGCTACGGCGTGCAACCCGATCCATATCTCAGTCCAGAAATGCACACATAAAACTACTGCGGTATGCAGCCCGATCCATGCTTAGTCGAGCAATGCACATAAGCCCCTTAGGCAATAGTAAAATAGCAGTTCTCAGCTCAAAACGTCAGTAAAATATCATTTAAGTTTTCAAATCCTAGAAGGATTGGCTGAGTTTGCAAAACAATATTTGGAACCTTGGACTGAGATCAAATAATATGCAACGTAATGCAAAAATAGTGATATCAATCCCTGAAGGATTCAAATAATCGGCACGAAGCCCAAAACATGGCAATCAGCCCAAATCATGATAGCATCAAGTAGTTTCAATCAATCACGCAGTAAAATCAACAACCGGGAAGGACCAAGTCACAATCCCCAACGGTGCTCTACCCCACACTCATACCTGGCGTGCAAGTCACCACAATACAACACTATGATGTGCAAGTCCGGGGTTTCAAATCCTCAGGACATCATTACAAGTATTACCCACCTCGAACCGGCGAAAACTTTAGCCCGCGATGCCTTTGCTCCTCAAATCGGCCTCCACGCGCATCAAATCTAACCAAAATCATAAGGAATACATTATAATATGCTAATGTGACAACACCCAATTGAAAACAATCGAAATATGACAAAATCTCGAAACTAGCAAAGCCCGATCCCCGGGCCCGCTTCTCGAAAAATTACGAGATTAACATCTACGGATTCCTTATCTCGCCACGAGTCCGTACATACCAAGAATACCTAAATCAGACCACAAATGGCCCCTCAAATCCCAAATTTAGAATTTTTACTTCAAGCCCTAATTTCATATGATTTGGCTATGTTTTCATGAATTTCAAGGATGATTGTTCAATAAAATCATGCATTTAACTCATAGAACTTACCTCCAATGATTTCCAGTCGAAACCCCTTCAATTCCCGTCCAAAAGCTCCCAAAGCTTGCTCGAAAATGGTGAGAAATGGGTTTGGTTCGCGGATGAAATGTTTTTAAGCATTTTGCCCCAGGTCCAGAAATCCTTCATCGCGATCGCGTGATACGACTGACTTCACGCGATCGCGAAGCAAGAACTCCCAACCCTCCGTGAATGCGATCCGATTAACGCAAACATGAAGGTTAAGTTCTTGACCCTTCGAAATTCCTCTATGCAATCGCGTCTGGCCCCACGCGATCGCGAAGGCCAATGTCTCTGCAAATTTTTCTGTTGCATTTTTCCAACTCGAAAATGCCCGCTAGCCATCCGGACTCACCCCGAGGCCCTCGGGACCTCAACCAAAAATACCAACACGTCCTATAACCTTATTTAAACTTGTTCCAATCCTCAAAACACATCAAACAACGCTAAAACTATTAAATTACAACGGATTCAAGCCTAAATTTATCAAATTCTTCCAAAACTCACATCCGATCAAAAACCAAATCAAATGACGTCCGAATGACCTGAAATTTTGCAGACATGTCCAAAATCACCTAACGAAGCTACTGCAACTCTCAGAATTCCATTCCGACTCCCGGATCAAAATATCACCTATCAACCGAAAATCGCCAAAATCAAAATAGGGTAAGTTCTTCACCGGACCTCCAAAATTACATCCGATTGCGCTCCTAAGCCTTAAATCATCACCCGGAGCTAACCAAATCATCGAAATTCAATTCCGAGCCCTCTAACTCACAAGTGAACATCCAGTTGACTTTTTTTTCCAATTTAAGTCTTCTTAAAAGAGACTAAGTGTCTCATTTCTTATCAAAAATTACTCCAATTAAATTCTAACGCACCCAATACTGATAATGAAACATAAAGCAATAAAATAAGAGGGAAATGGGGTAGTAACTCACGTGACGACGGGTCGGGTCATCACAATCGCACACCTTCGTTCTCATGGACTAAAACTGCACTTACCTCTACTTCTGTGACTACGAGGTAGACCAACAGTGTTTGACCTTCTTTTTGTTTTAAAAGTAACAGAGGGCTTGAAAAGTATCTTTTCAAGTCTATCAAAGCCTTTTGGCACTCCAAAGTCCATTCGAAGTTGTTTTTCTTTTTAGGTAACACGAAGAAATGGTGGCATTTCTCTGACGACCGGGAAATGTATCTGCTCTAAGCGGCCAATCTCCCTGTGAGCCTTTGGACCTCCTTCACGCTTGACAACTGGTTCGGGATGTCTTTATTGGCCTTAATCTTATGAGGATTTACCTCAATCCCCATTTTTGATACCAAAAATTCTAAGAACTTGCCGGAGCTGACCCCGAAAGCGCATTTCTCGGGGTTAAGCTTCATGTTATGCTTCCTTAGGTTGTCAAAGGTTTCTTGCATGTACTTTAGGTGATCACCTGTATTCAAAGACTTAACGAGCATATCGTCTATATAAACTTTAATTGATTTCCTATTTATTTTTCAAACATCTTGTTTACGAGCCGTTGATAAGTGGCTCCAGTGTTCTTCAACTCGAAGGTATCACGTTCTAGCAATTTGTGCCAATATTTGTTATAAACGAAGTAGGACGTTTTCTTTGACGAGTTACCTCTTCTTTGACGAGTTTGTTCCCGGCCTCCGCAATAGGACATTTCTTTTGTCTTACCGGAGGTATGTTGGGATCCATACTCCGCTTTTGTATGGCAACCTCTGTTGGGGTACCTTTCATGCCCATATAGGACCATGCAAAACAATCGGCATTATATTGAACAAATTCAATAAAGCTAGACCTGAGCTTGGGGTGCAGTCCTGCCCCCAAGTGGAATTTTTTTTCTAATAATTTTTCGGACAATGTAACTTTCCTGAGCTCTTCCGCCGTGGATTTTGTTGCATCCGTCTCTTCTGGTACCTGGAAATACCTTGGCACCTGATAAGATTCTGATGCTTCTACCCACGGGCTAACTTCATTCAATTTTGGAGTGAGTGCCGAATCCTGTAGTTGCAATGTCGTTCTCCATTCCTTTATTACTAGAGAACGAAATTGCATTCATCTCCATTGTAGCCTATTGGTCGCCCCTTATATGTTTAAATCTTTTGGGCATTAGAAATTTCAGCAACTTATGATACATTGATAGTACAACTCTCATATCATGCAACCATGGTCTTCCCATAATATTATATCCCATATTACCATCTACCACTTCAAAAAGAGTCTATTTCATCTCTTCTTCGATGTTCGTGGGCAATATAATCTTTCCTTGGTTTGTCATGCTCTTGAGGTTGATTCCGGCGAAGTTTTGTGGCCGGAATGATGCTACCGATGATTTTAGCTTGTTTCAATACTCTCCATTGGATGATATTGGCTGAACTCCCTAGATCCACTAGAACACATTTGATTTAAAAGTCAAGTGCATTTAAAGAGATTACCGGTGCATCGTTGTGCGGTAGCAGCAATCTGTCCGCATCCTCTTTTGTGAAAGTGATGTCATCTTCGGCAACTTCACGGAGTTTCTTGCTATGGGTTATTGATACCTTTGTCGTTTTTGCTTCTGAGAAAGTGACCCTGTTGATATCGTTCCCCCCGAAGATCACGTGGATCGTCTGGCGTGGGGGTCTTCTCTTGCCTTTGAGGACTCCGAATTGTCCATATTATGCCCATAGTTATTCTTGGCCCAGTCACTTAAGAATTCCCTGAGATGACCATTCTTCCATAGTGTCGCCACTTCTTCCCAGAAACGTTGGCAGTCCCCAGTCCGGTGGCCAGTTAATCCCGTGGTATTCACCACAAGTTAGGATCCCTATGGCTGGGATCGAATCTCATCGACTTTAGGAACCGTGCTTCTTTGATGTTTCTTATAGCTAATACCAATTCTATTAAATTGACATTGAAATTGTATTCTGAAAGCTTGGGGTGGAGGGATCCCTCATACCTGACGCTTCTTTGCCTTGCAGCGATCTATTGTTCTGACCACGATCAATCCTTCTGCCAGTAGTAAACTTGTCTGCTGATCAGAATCCTCTATGGGTGTCCAACGGGACAAGCCAGACCCGTCCCGTCCTGGTCCCATATCCTCCTGTCTCGTCCTGTTTTAAGTAAAATGGGATGGGCCAATGTTAAATAGGACACGAGATGGGACGGGATGGCCATTTTGTCCCGTTTGTCTCGTCCCGTCTCGTCCCGCGTCCCGCCAGATTTTTTTTTTTTAAAAACTAGCCATTGGGCAATAGCTTGAATTGCAAAAATAGCTGTTGCCAACGGTCCAAATAGCCCCTCCCTCCCTCCCCCCTGAAGCACCCCTACCCCCCTAAACTTTTAATATAACCCCCAGGTTTATTAAATTACGCTCTGACCCTATTTTTTACTATAAATAACCCCCATTCTTCTTCATTTTTTCCTATTAAAAATCAATCTTCTCTTTCAAATCTCTTACATTCTAATATTCTATCTATATTATTCTCTCAATTTTTTTACTATCAAGTATCAACTATAATGTATCAAGTGATAACTTTCAAGTATTTGGGCAAATTTTTTGGAGCAACTTTCAAGCTTAAAATTAATTTGTCAAGTATTTGGAGCAATATTTTGGGCAATTTCTTAAAGTTTCCCAAACTTTAATCACGATGCACTCGTTCCATCTCCTAATTTTAATATATAATTTTTGCGTATCATTTTAGTGCTTAATTGGTATGTTTACATTGCGTGTTATATTTTCGTATTTCATTTATGTGTTTAATTTTTTGTGTTAGCTTTTTAAATTCAATTTCGTATTTAAATTATGGCACCGAAAAATGTTTTTGCCATTTTTTAAAAAAGTAGTAAAAAAACTAGTAATGGTGAAAGTATTAGTAATCCTAATCCCAACCCTTCTCCTAGACCTAGAATTAGAAAATATATTGATGAAATGACTCATGTTGATGAAGCTTTATTTTTTCAACCCCCACTTTTTATGATGTTCATGTCAGAGAACAATTAGATCATGAAACTTTACAAAGATAAATTGGCAGTGATATTTTTTTTTGAGGACGAAGAAAATGAGGATGAAGAAAATGAGGAAGAAGAATTAGATGAAACACCCAATAGTCCCGCGACACAAGCTCCAACTCAGAGTCAATCTCAGTCTGGAGCTGTACCCCCTGTAAGGGGTAAGCCTAAGGTTGAACGTCCCAAAACATCACTTGTATGGAAATTTTTAAACATGATAAAGTCAATCATCGTGCTATCTGTGAAAAACGTAAGCAACAATTTGCACACACAATAAGTGGTGGGACGGGGGGTTTAACTAGACACTTCAAAAATGTTCACAAATATTTATGGATACAAGCTAACATAGAAGCCGGAAAAGTTATAGATCCTACTATCAGTACTGGCACTCCTAGTGGATCTGGTTCTAAGCAAATTCAACAGCAACTTGACCCTGCTTCTGGTCATGGTTTACACCCCTATAACAAAGATCGAGATCGTGAAAACTTAGCAAAAATGGTGGTTGTCTGTGGCTTACCTTTTACTTTTCCTTCTCACCCTGCTTTTGTGCAATGATATACAAGAAACTTATAACCCTGATTTTTAAGGTTTTCCTAAGACCACGGTTAGAAATGATGTTTTTAAATTTCAAACCGAATATCTTCAATATATTCGTTGTGTATTTTTTCACTTAGATTATAAAGTGTCTATCACATCTGATATAGGTCGTCGTCCTAATGGTTGTGATTATTTAACTGTTACATGTCAATGGGTTGATCATCATTGGAACTTGCAAAAACGTATTATTGGTTATAAATTTGTTGATTCAAAACACATTGGAGCATATATTGCATCTACTATTCTACAAATACTTCATTTTTATGGACTCATTAATAAAGTTTTAACTATCACCTTAGTTAATGCTTCTGTTAACACAACCGCAGCAAATAGCTTAAAATCTAGACTTTGTCCAATTAATCTAACAATTTTTCATGTTAGATGTGCATGCCATATTCTTAACTTGGTTGTAAAAGATGGTCTTAATTTTTTTTTCTAATGCTTGTAGTAAAATACAACATTCTTGTGGCTATATTTTTCGTGCTCATAAACAATGTAGAATTCGTGAATTTGCTCAACAATGTGGTAGTGCTAACCTTCCATTTTAAAAAGTTCCAAAAGATGTTTTTACTAGGTGGAATTCTACTTATGAAATGCTTAAAGTTGCTTATGATTATCGGGTGCCTATCCAAAAGGTATTTAATATGTATAATGCTTACCCTGTTGATCAAATTGTTGATTATGATTGGGATGAGATGAAAGAGCTTACAAAATTTTTAGAAAATTTTTATTATGCTACAAAATAATTTTGTGGTATATATTATCCTACTGTTTCACAAATATTTTGATATATTTGTGGAATTTTTGTAGTATTTGGTAAGCATAAAACAAATCCAATTTATGCACCGACCATTATAAAAATAGTTTTAAAATTTAAAAAGTATTTTTCCCTATTTCCAATGTTTATTTAATTTCTACTCTACTTAACCCATCTTTAAAACTAAGAGGCGCAAAGGGAATTGTTCGTAAAATTTATGAGAATTTAGAAATTCAAAAAAATGAATAACTATCTCTCGAAAACTGCCAAGCTAGCATATATTCTTATGCTAGATCAATGTTTGATAAATATAAATCTATGGATATAAATGGTTGTGAAACTGCTCATTCTATTTCTATGTCTAGAGCAGAAGTTTTATGGGAAGATAAGGATGATATAACACGTTTTGATTCCTCTATTGATGATGAACTTAATTCTTATCTTAATCAAGATTGGAAAATATTAAAGACGAAGAAGGCAAGGAACAACTTTTGTCATGGTGATGGGAGCGTGGCAAGGCTTTTCCAATACTTTCGATTATGGCTCGAGATATCCTGGCTATTCAAGTATCATCAGTAGCATCGGAGAGCGTTTTTAGCACAACAAGATTTCAAATTGGAGATCATAGACATGCATTAGCGGAGGACAATCTAGAGATTTTCGTATTATTCAGAGATTGGATTAATTCAGAAAGAAGAAATCTTGGTTTGAAAAATTAACCACGAGGGAAGAAGAAGAATACAATGAGCTACATACCACTGGGAGCGATGACGACATGGAGCTCATGGAACATCAATCAACATTGTCAATTCCAGTAGAATGTCCGAGAGATATTATTGATAAGTTACAAAGAAGCTATATAGGAGCTTACATATATTAGTATGATAATTTGTAATTGGCTACTAAGAGGCCTAGTTCAACCAGAACCCTTTTTAGAAGGTTGTTGCGTAGATTAGGTGCTCTTCAAAAGAATTATATTTGTATTTGAGATTTGAAAGTTCTATTAATAAAATAAAAGGATCTAAGCGTTGAATTATTTTTATGAATTGTCTTAGTTACTTAACAGTTAATACTTTGAAATTATATTAAATAAATTATAACTCTATTAAAAATTTATATTTACTAGAATATTTTATTACAAGTCTTTTGTTTTAATATTTTATAATTCTTTACTTAGTTTTCTAATTTTCGTTTTAACATAGTAACATTTAAGTTTATTAAATAAGTCAAAAATCTAGCCATTGCAAACTTTAAAAGCATAATAATTTTCAAAAAATTAGATTTTTTTTTTATAAAAAGATACACTTATGGCCCATGAACTCGTCCCGTCCGTCCCGTCCCATCCCGTTTGTTAGCGGGACGGGATGGGACGACCGTTTCGTCTCATTTGTCCCATCCCGTTTCATCCTGTCCCACCACCGTCCCGCTTAAATGTCATCCCGTCCTGTTAATTTCGTCCCGTCCCGTCCTATTAAACAGCCATAGAAGCCTCTGTCGTGGCCTTTGTTCACTTTGTAGGGCAAAAAATGGCCCCTCGATGACCATCTATCCGTGTCAAAATCATCTTTTGATTTTTCTTTATTCTTCTTCCATCCTTTTGCCGACAATGGGAAGCCAAATTGATCATCTTGAATCCTTATCTTCGATTCGTACCAGTTGTGGACATCATCCCAAGTCGTTGCTTGGAGCTCAAGCAAGCTTTCCTTTAGTTTCCGAAAGCAGCTAAACTTCTCGGATTCAAACCTTTGTGAATGCTTCAGTGTCCCACTTGTCCAGGATAACCGGGAGCAACATCCTCTCCTTTTAGAACCGTGTGACAAATTCCCGCAGCAACTCAAATTATCATTGTGCAATTCTGAATATGTCGGCGTTTTGGGCCTGTAACTTTCTAGCCCTTGCATGGGCTTTAATAAAGAGTCTATGAGAATCTCAAAGGAATCTATGAAGTGCTTGGGTAGCAGCGAATACCTTGTCAAGGCTACCCTCGTGAGAGTCTCTCCAAATTTTTTCAGCAAAACAGATTCAATCTCGTGGGGAGTTAAATTGTTCCCCTTCACCGTCGTTGTATAAGTGGTAATATTCTCCTGAGGGTCTGAATATCCATCATTTAGTGGAACGTTGGGCATTTTAAATCACTTCTGGATTAATCTGGTGCCACAGTTTGTTTGTACGGCAACTGAGTATACTTCTTTGAATCCAGAACTTTTAGCACCGGTGATACGCTTGCGATATGGTCTATGTGGGTGTTTAATTCTCTTATAACCCGTAAGATTTCATTCTTGAAGGGGTCATTTTTGTTAATGGGACCAGATCCGCTCTCTCCAGCTCCATCGAAACCAACCTCGCCCCTTGGGGTGTTGTTGTTGACCCTCTAAGTTGTTTTTTTTGCGGGAGTGCCAAGAGGAACTAGATCTCGTCTACTTGTGTTATTAGAAGCCCCCGATAATGCCTGCTTTAGCTCCAACATAACCTTATCTTGCTTTGTGAGATGGCCTAGAATGATTGCTTGTTGCTCTTGTAGGACCCTTACCGCATAAACACCATGCTTCTCTTCAGCATTATCGGGAGTTGTATCTTGAACATGTCGTGGGTATCGCCTATCATGGGCTAGCGTGGCATCGTTTCCCTCATTGTGGGTGTCACAGATTTAATCCTCAAAATGAAATTGGTCACCTCGAACCTCAGGATTGTGTAAGTTGTTAACACCATTATCTGTCATTTCTTATGATTTTTGGTAAGGCAAATAATCAAAACACGTTAGTAAAAAGGCAAGGACCAACTTAATTATACGGCTGTCTAGGACCCTGATCATGCCCAAAGTAACACCACAATTAAAGGTAGTGCGGCAGTCAAAGCAATAATAAATCCCAACACAGGTTGGGGTCAAATCCACGGGGAGTTAGATTTTGGATTAAGTATATACCTAGTGTGAATGTTGATGTGCCTAAGATTGCTCTTCCACATATTTTGTGGTTGTTTCTATTTCTACTTTTAACTAATGATTGCAAATAATAAACTAGAAGATAATATTTGTGGATTTGATTGTTTTCAAATTGTAAAGGATCTAGGGTCGTGACTTCCACCTAAGTGGCTACCTAACGGGTTGTAAACTATAGGGAAAGTTTGATTTATCAGGATCATAATATAGCAATCACACGCAATTGCTCACGCTATACCTCTTGGTTGTTTGAATGACTTTGCCAATTTGGCTTTCTCAAGACCAAATGGGTATTGCACAAATCAAGTGATATATGCTTAAGTCGGGTCTTACTATCTCTAGATTTGACCGTATAACTAGGGCTATCAATTTCTTGAGTTCACCCCAATTCCCCGTTAGCCAAGTTTTCCAAAACCTAGTCTCTCTTTCTCAAGCAAAGACTAGGCAAAAAAGGTATGAATCAATGTTTGCAGCCATTAATTCTAGAAGTTAAGCATAAATAAGGCTAAATATCACTAACCCAATCACAAAGAAGCCCTAAAATTAAATACCCATTAAGTACCCATACTAGGGTTGAGCCAAAACCCTAGCTAAAGATTTAGCTACTCATGAAAAATAAAGAAATACAAGAAGAAATTAACATAGAATGCATAATAATTGATTTGACAAATAAAATCTAATGTTTAGAAGTTAATCAAGTATAAAATGACTCAAAGAAGTAAAGAAAATAGCTCAGGTGCACCTCTCCAAACTAAAATTGACCTAAAATTGACATAAAGTTCTATTTATACTAAGCTGAAAATATCTAATAAAAATGTCCCTGCGAAGGTTGTGCGGTCGCATAATTATGGTACGGTCCGCTGTCATGGGAATTCGGGCTTGGAAATTCTGGCTTCTGCGGTCTGCACAAAAGTTTGTGCGACCGCACTTAGGATTATGCGGCCACACAAAAGTGATGCGGTCCACACTCTTTTACCTTCCAACTCTCTGAATCGTAGATCTTGCGGACCACATAATAATGGATTTGGCTGCACTTGATCTCTTGCAGCAGCACAATTTCTATGCGGTATTCTCTGAGCTGGCCAAAACACCACTCTTTGAATCTCTCTTCTGCGGCCACACTAGAATTGTGCGGCCCGCACTGCTAGCCCTTTTGCCCTGTTTTGATTCTTGTTCACTTTAGATTCCTTTATGAGTTGATTTTGACTTCTTTGGCTAGTTTCCCAACATTCCTGCAAGTAAGCAAATTTTGTTAGTTTTCGGGAATACCTAACATTTTTGAGCTAAAACGAGTGTAACAGAGAGCAAATAAGCGGTCAAAATCCCTACTTATCAACTCCCCCAAACTTAAGCTTTTGCTTGTCCTTAAGCAAATAAGGAAATTCGCACCTCCACTAGAAAAATGGATATCTCAGCTAGTCTAAGGTGAACCAATTACAAATTAATTAGGACCAACAATTACCCACAACACATAAGAATTATCAACAACGTAATGATTGACCTTTTGAGTACAATAGTTCTAGTGTGACACTGGAGCACCAAGAGTTGACTCTATTCATCAAGGAAGCTTGCTCTTCATGTATGTCATTGTAGATCCCAAACTTCTCCTCCTCTATTCTCCACTAGCAAATCTCACTTTAGAATGTAATACTCAAGGCAAGGATTGTGAAAAGTTCGCTCATCTCTCTCAAAAGAATGTCACAAGTCCGGCTTTGAGTATCATAAGCTTGCCCCTTATATAAATTACCACTAATGTAAGCTCACTCAACATAAAATCATGCTGAGCTTTTGTGGGATGTAATGAAGTCTTTTGGACCAAGGTAGGACTAGTTGGAATACAATGGTTTCACATTTCCTTAAGCACTCCATTTTCTCTTTTCGGCTCATACTTTCTTGACTCTTTGAGTCATTTTTTTCTTCCTCGAGAGAACTAGAGAGACGTAACACCACTCTTTCTTGAGAATGACATTCATTTTTCTCCTTTTCTATTTACTTCAGCCTTTCCTCCTTATTTTCTTTTGGATTCCATTCAAATTTTCACTTTATTCACTTTCTTTTTGTCTTATTTCTTTTTTTTCTTTCTTTCTTTTCTTTGACTTCCCTTTTCTTCATTTCTTTCTCTTCCTTGTACCTTTCACAACTTTCAAACTCCTCTTTTCTCCCACAAACTTATGTTTTTGCCAATTTTTTCTCAAGAATGCTGAGAAAAGATCGGGTGCCAAGAGAGGGTCATTACAAAATAGATAAAGTCTTGTAACATTGTTATTGAAAGAAAAAGGGCTTCGGCTCAAAGGGGAATTTGGATCAAGGAGAGCCTATGATCATTTCTCAAGCCAAGATATGTTAGAATTTTGCCTAGACAAACATTTGTGGCAAGTTCTAGACCATATTACGGGTACTTGGACTTGGATGTGATGACCCAAAGTGTCATCACCTATTTCCTCATTCATTCTGTGCTTCTGAGGCCTTGAAAACCTCATTTTTACTTGCCTCAATTTGCGTGCGCAGTCCGGGCACGTAGCCAGAAAGCTTATATGTTAAATTCTGTGAAAAATTTCAAAATGTGGCTTTAAAATTATTAAAGTTGACTTTGGTCAGCATCTTTGGTAAACGGACCCGGACCCGGACCCGTGATTTGACGGTCCCAGAGGATCCGTAGAAAAATATGGGACTCGGACATATGCCTGTAGTCGAATTCTGAGGTCTAGAGCCCGAGGAAAGAATTTTTCTGTGAGATTGTTTTTCTAATATTATTAAGGGATTTCTATATAATGTGAAGAGTATGTGAAAGAATTATGAATTTTGAACTCTTTGGAGTGTTGGATAGAATGCTAAAGTAATTATTGAGTAAGAAATGAAAGAAAGAGAAAGAAACGTGATTATTCCCTTGTCGGGCTATATTCGTATAGTGATTATTTCCCTTGCCGGGATGTGAAAGTTATTGTTGTTGTTCCCTTGCCGGGATTTAACTATTTACTTGTGTTTTCCCTTGCCGGAACTTCTATTGCTATTTGTATATCCCCTCGCCCCATTGGTTGTGATTGTTGCGTGGTTGAGGAAGAGTGATAAAGTACGAAGGAACATTCCGTGCCATGTTTTGATTATTTATGCACGAAGGAACATTCCGTGCCATGTTTTGATTATTTATGCACGAAGGAACATTCCGTTCCATGTTTGATTATTTATGCATGAAGGAATATTCCGTGACATGTTTTGATTATTTATGCACGAAGGAACATTCCGTGCCATGTTTTGATTATTTATGCATGAAGGAACATTTCGTGCCATGTTTTGATTATTTATGCACGAAGGAACATTCTGTGCCATGTTTGATTATTAATGCACGAAGGGACATTCCGTGCCATGTTTTTATTATTAATGCATGAAGGAATATTCCGTGCCATGATTCGATTATTAATGCACGAAGGGACATTCCGTTCCATGTTTTGATTATTACTCTCGTTGACTTTGCAGTTGTACCATTTTATTCCTTATTTATTGACCTTGTATTTTAAACCGCTACAGCCCCTACAGCATGCTCACCTCCCTCTTGACTTGTTAAATTTTTGTATTCTCTTATATTGCGTATATATATAAATTTGAACTGCACAGGTTTTTTGTTAGTTAGGTCTAGCCTCGTCACTAATTCGCCGGGGTTAGGCCAGGCACTTACCAGCACATGGGGTCGGTTGTGTTGATGCTACACTCTGTGCATCTTTTTGCACAGATCCAGGTGTTGGAGCAGCATTTGAGTAGAAGTGGCATTCTGGGAGCGACTTTCCACTCCAGGGACATTTGAGGTAGCCTTGCTGACGTCCGCAGGACCGGAGTACTTTCTATTTTATTCAATTTGTTATTGTTGTACCGTAGCAGATAGTTTTATGTTTCATTCAAACCTTGTATTTAGTATTCTCTAGATGTTCGTGAGTATTGTGACACCAGTCTTTGGTAGAGGATTGTTAAACTTCCGTATTTATTTTAGTAAATTTTATTTGAGATTTCCGATTTATTGTTAAATGCTTCATTATTGTTAATATTGTCGATGTTCGCTAAAAGAGGTAATTGATAATTAGCTTGCCTAGCTCCTATTAGTAGGCGCCATCAAAACTCCCGATGGTGGGAAATCCGGGTCGTGACAAGTGGTATCAGAGCACTAAATTACATAAGTCTCACAACTCACGGACAAACTCAGTAGAGTCTGAGGGATCGGTACGGAGACGTCATTATTTATCCCCAGAGGCTACAAAGTTAGGAAAGTTTCACATTTGTTCTTTCTTGTCGTGCGGTTCTATTTTTCAAGTACCGATTCAATTTTGATTCTGTTCATCCACAAATGGCGTGAACACGTGCTTCCTCTTCTACTGCACAATAGTCCGAGCCCCCAGCAGCAGCTCCAGTGGCAGAGCCTCAGGTTGATTTGGAGGAGGCGGTTCCAGCCCCATCAGTCATGGTGGGCCCAGCTCAGGTCCTAGAGGGGTTCATTGCCACCCCAGTTGTTCAAGACGTTCTATTCCGATTGGTAAGCCTCATAGAGGGTGTCATTCGAACGAGTTTGCTTCCTGTAGTTTTCCCAGTAGTGGTAGGTCAGCCGGGTATAGTGGCTCAGGCCGGGAGTAAGATCACCTTTCAGGAGGCGGCCAATATGGGCCGTAGAGTTGAGATAGCTCTGCCATAGGGAGGTGGCCATGGGTCGGATAAGAGGCTCCGTCACGCAGGCAGGTTTAGTGGTACCTCGTCTAGAGGTAGAGGTACTTATGGTAGAGGCCATCCTCCCTGGCCCTTTCAGTTAGCTCCCTATGTCACTCATGGTACTTCAGGTGGTCATTCAGGTCGACAGGGTCAACCTTAGTTCCCTCAGCAGTCGCGTAGATGTTATGAGTGTGGCGAATATAGTCATCTCAGGAGGGTTTGCCCGAGGTTGAGGGGTGCTCAGCCACAACAGACGAGGTCTTGCCATGCTTGTGGTGATCCGAGGCACATTGTCAGATATTGTCCTCGAGTTTATGGCAGCTTCTAGCATCAGAGTTCTCGTGCTATGATTCAAGCACCAGAGGTTCCACGGCCTGCCCAGCCAGCTAGAGGCGGTGGTAGATGTGGTAGAGGTGGAGGTTGAGGTGGAGGTAGAGGTCTTAGAGGTGGAGTTCAGGTCGCCAAAGGTAGAGGCCAGCCAGCAGCTAGGCCAGAGGCTGAGTCTTCAGGTGCAGGTATTACAAGTACCATTCTGATTTGTATTAGAGATACTTTAGTGCTATTTTACCCTTGGTATACGTATTCGTATGTGTCGTCCTATTTTGCACCCTACCTAGTTATGCCTAGTGATGCTTTAGGTATAATTCTATAGTGGTCGACCGTGTTCATCGTTCCTGTGTGGTAGTGTTTGAGGGTCTTGAGACCCGTGTTGATTTATTGCTCTTCGATATGGTGGATTTTGATGTTATATTAGGGATGGATTGGTAATCCCTGTATCATGCTATCTTGGATTGTCACGCCAAGACCGTGACCTTGGCTTTGCCAGATTTGCCCTGATTTGAAGTGGAGAGGGACCTCAGGTCATGCCGCCCGCAGTGTTATTTCATATGTAAAGGCTCGATTGCATGGTCGAGAAGGGGTGGTTAGCTTATCTAGCATATGTTCGCGATTCCAGCACAGAGGTTCCTTCTATTGATTCTGTTCCTATTGTTCGGGAGTTCCCCGAGGTTTTCTCTTCAGACATGCCGGGTATGCCGCCCGACAGGGATATTAATTTTTGTATTGATCTGGCTCCGGGAATTCAGCCCATTTCCATTCCGCCGTATCGCACGACCCGCCTGGGTTGAAAGAGTTAAAAGATCAGCTGCGGGATTTGTTGGAAAAGGGTTTCAATAGACCTAGTGTTTCTCCTTAGGGAACGCCGGTGTTATTTGTGAAGAAAAAAAGGATTGTTCGATGAGGATGTACATTGATTACCGGCAATTAAACAAGAGACGATTAAGAAAAAGTATCCACTACCGAGGATTGATGATTTGTTTGAGTAACTTCAGGGTGCAAAGGTGTTTTCAAAGATAGACTTGAGATTTGGCTACCATCAGCTGAGGATTTGGGTGTCTGATGTCCCTAGGACAGCATTCCGCACTCGGTATGGGCATTATGAGTTTTTGGTCATGTCATTTGGGTTGACCAATGCCCCAGAAACATTTATGGAGTTGATGAACCGAGTGTTGAGGCCTTATTTGGACTTGTTCGTGATAGTTTTTAGTGATGATATTCTGGTATACTCCCGCAGCCAGGAGGAGTATGAGCAGTACCTCAGAGTGGTGCTTTAGACTCTGAAGGATGGTTAGTTATATGCTAAGTTCTCGAAGTTTGAGTTCTAGTTGAGTTCGGTTGCATTTCTGGGTCATGTCGTATCAGCATAGGGTATTCAGGTGGACCCAAAGAAGATTGAGGCAGTCAAGAGCTGGCCTCGACCAGCATCAGCCTCGACCAGCATCAGCTACTGAGATTCGGAGTTTCTTAGGGTTAGCAGGCTACTATCGTTGGTTTGCGGAGGGATTTTCATCTACTACAACACCGATATTGGTTTTGCCCACAAGTTCAGGGCCTTATTCGGTCTATTGTGATGCTTTCCATATTGGGCTTGGTGCGGCATTGATGCAGGTCGTTAGAGCCATTACTTATGCTTCGAGGCAGTTGGAGATCCACGAGAAGAATTATTCGGTTCATGATCTAGAGTTGACAGCCATTGTTCATGCCTTGAAGATTTTGAGGCATTACCTATATGGTGTAATGTGTGAGGTGTACACTGATCATAAGAGTCTGTAGTACTTTTTCAAGCAGAAGGAGTTGAACTTGAGGCAGAGGAGGTGGCTGGAGCTATCGAAGGATTATGATGTTACTATTTTGTATCACCCGGGGAGAGCCAATGTAGTGGCCGATGCACTGAGTAGGAAGTCCGCCAGCATGGGTAGTATTACTTATATTTCAGTCAGCCAGAGACCGCTTGCTTTGGGTATTCTGGCCTTGGCCAATCGATTTGTGAGGTTGGATATTTCTGAGCCTAGCAGAGTGTTAGCTTTCACGATCGCTCGTTCTTCATTATTGGAGCGTATCCGTGATCGGCAGTTTGATGATCCCTATTTGTGTGTCCTGAGAGACACGGTGCAGCGTGGAGGTTCCACGAAGGTGACCTTAGATGATGATGGTGTTTTGAGAATTGCAGGGGCGAGTTTTTGTGCCCAATGTAAATAGGATTTGAGAATTGATCTTAGCGGAGGCCCATAGTTCTCAGTGTTCCATTCACCCGAGCACCGCGAAGATGTATCAGGAGTTACGGCAGCATTATTGATGGCGTAGGATGAAGAAATATATTGTTGCATATTTGGCTCAATGTTTGAACTATCAGCAGGTTAAGTATGAGCACCAGAGGCCTAGTGGTTTTTTCAGAGGATTGAGATCCCCGAGTGGAAATGGGAGAGGATTGCCATGGAGTTCGTTATTGGACTTCCGTTGACTCGGAAGAAGTTCGACTCGATATGGGTGATTGTGGATAGGCTAACCAAGTCAGTGCATTTCATTCCTGTAGCAGTCTCCTATTCATCCAAGAGGTTAGTTGAGATTTATATTCGAGAGATTGTTCGCCTTCATGGTGTGCCTGCATCTATCATTTCGGATCGGGGTACGCAGTTTACCCTGCATCTCTGGGGTGCAGTTCAGCAAGATTTGGGCACACGGGTTGAGTTGAGCACAGTGTTCTATCCTCAGATGGACGGCCAGTCCGAGAGGACTATTCAGATATTGGAGGATATGCTCTGAGCCTATGTCATCGATTTTGAAGGCTCGTGGGACCAATTTTTGCCTTTAGCAGAGTTCGCCTATAACAATAGCTACCAGTCTGGCATTCAGATGGCTCCATATGAGGCGTTGTATGGTGGGCAATGTCGGTCTCCAGTCGGATGGTTTGAGCCGGGAGAGGCTCGGTTATTGGGTAGAAATTTAATTTAGGATGCCTTGGATAAGGTCAAGATCATTCAGGACAGGCTTCGTTCAGTTCAGTCGCGGTAAATGAGTTATGCGGATAGTAAGGTTCGAGATGTAGCTTTCATTGTTGGTGAGCGGTCTTGCTCCAAGTGTCGCCTATGAGGGGCGTGATGAGATTTGGGAAGAAGGGCAAACTTAGCCTTAGGTTCATTGGCCCATTTGAGATTCTCGATTATGTGGGAGAGGTGGCTTACAGATTTGCTTTGCTGCCCAGCTTGTCAGCCGTGCATCTAGTGTTTCATGTGTCCATGCTTCGGAGGTATCACGGAGATCCATCCCACGTGTTAGATTTCAGCATTGTCCAGTTGGACAAGGTTCAGTTCTACGATGAGGAGCCGACAGCAATTCAAGACCGGCAGGTTTGACAGTTGAGGTCGAAGAGTTTTCCTTCAGTGCATGTCCAGTGGAGAGGTTAGCCTCCTGAGGCATCGGCCTGAGAGTCCGAGTCTGATATGCAGAGCCGTTATCCTCATCTATTTCCCAACTCAGGTACTTCTTTCTTTTGTCCATTCGAGGACGAACGATTGTTTTAGAGGTGGAGGATGTGACAACCCAATGGGTCATCACCTGTTTCCTCATTCATTCCGCGCTTTCGAGGCCTTGAAAACCTTATTTTTACTTGCCTCGATTTGTGTGCGCAGTTCGGGCGCGTAGCCGAAAAACTTATATGTTAAATTCTGTGAAAATTTTCAAAATGTGGCTTTAAAATGATTAAGGTTGACTTTGGTCAGCATTTTTGGTAAACAGAACTGGACCCGTGATTTGACGGTCTCGGAGGGTCCATAGAAAAATATGGGACTCGAGCATATGCCCGGAGTCGAATTCCGAGGTCTAGAGCCCGAGGAAAGAATTTTTCTAAAATTATTAAGGAAAATGGAAAGGAAAATTGATTAAAAGACTGTGGTATCGGGCTCGTATTTTGGTTCCGACGCCCGATACAAGTCTTATATATGGTTTAGGCTCTTTTTGTGAAATTTTGTTGAAATCAGATGTCATTTGACGTGTTTCTGACCTAGATATCTAAAATTTGAAGTTTATGAAGTTAGAATGAAAAATGATGATTTTGAGGTTTGATTCATTGATTTTGATGTTGTTTTGGCGATTTGATCGCTCGATTAAGTTCGTATAAGGTTGTTGAGTTAGTATGTGTGTTTGGTTAGGAGCCCTGAGGGCTCGGGAGTGATTCGGAGGTGGTTCAGGGTGTTTTGAACTTAGTAAACAATTGCAAAAATGCTTAGTTCTGATATCTGGTACTTTGTTCCATGCGATCACATAGCTTCTCCCGCGATCGCATAGTGTTAAAATTTCAAGAGCCTAGTTTTGTTCTATGCGATTGCAACAACCCTTGTGCGATCGCAATGTCCAGCCTTCCCATCCCTATGCGATCGCATTGTTCACTTCACGAACGCATAGAGCATTTTCCTTGCCTAGTCATATTTCCTCTATGCGTTCGCATTCGCCCCATCGCGATCTACTGACTAAAAACCTTTCCTCTATGCGATCACAATGCCCTTTCCGCAATCGCATAGAGCAATTTTTGCCCAGTGATTTTAAATACCCAAAACAGAACATTGACGGGATTTTTCACCCAAAACACACGAAATCATCTTCTCCACAACCCATAGGCGATCTTTAGAGCTTTTCTTCACCAAAGCTTCTTGAGTAAGTATTATTTAACTTGTTTCTTTCATTTTCCTTCATTTATTCAATTCCTAGGTTCAAATCATGTAATTTAGGGTAAAAATTGGGGGAAATGGGTAGAACTAGGGCTTTTCAATTTTCTTTGATTTAGACCTCGTTTTAGGGTAGAATTTGAAAACAAATTGTATATCCGGGCTCGTGGGGGAAAGGGTGACATGGAATTGGTTCGAACCTCGTATTTTGACCAAGCGGGCCCAGGGTCGATTTTGGAAATTTTTGGAAGAAAGCTTGGGAATTCATATTTAGGCATTGGGTTTAGTTTGTTTAGCTATTATTAATATTTTAAGGTCATTATTTCGTTGATTTGATCGAGTTGGAGTCGAAATTGAGGGGTAAAGCTATACTAGAGGCTTGAGTTGAGTTTGGAGCATTCGATGTAAGTGTTTGATCTAACTTTGGCTTGAGGGAATAGGACTAGAGTATTGTTTTTGATAACTGCTAATTGTTGAGTACGGTGTATAGGTATGGTGACGAGTATCTATACACTGGTGTCTAGCATGACCATGAGTCCTTAGTTGTTCTTATTTTAATTTTGTTGTGACTCTTCCTTGTGTAACTGATGATTTCTATATAATGTGAAGAGTATGAGAAAGAATTATGACTTGTGAACTCTTTGAAGCATTGGCTCGAATGCTAAAGTAATTGTTGAGTAAGAAATGAAAGAAAGAGAAAGAAATGTGATTATTCCCTTGCCGGGCTGTATTCGTATAGTGATTATTTCCCTTGCCGGGATGTGAAAGTTATTGTTGTTGTTCCCTTGCCAGGATTTAGCTGTTTACTTGTGTTTTCGCTTGCCGAAACTTCTATTGATGATTGTCAATCCCCTCGCCCCATTGGTTGTGATTGTTGCGTGGGTGAGGAAGAGTGATAAAGCACGAAGGAACATTCCGTGCCATGTTTTAATTATTTATCCACGAAGGAACATTCCGTGCCATGTTTTGATTATTTATGCATGAAGGAACATTCCGTGCCATGTTTTGATTATTTATGCACGAAGGAACATTCCGTGCCATGTTTGATTATTTATGCACCAAGGAACATTCCGTGCCATGTTTTGATTATTTATGCATGAAGGAATATTCCGTGCCATGTTTTGATTATTTATGCACGAAGGAACATTTCGTGCCATGTTTTGATTATTTATGCACGAAGGAACATTCCATACCATGTTTGATTATTAATGCACGAAGGGACATTCCGTACCATGTTTTGATTATTAATGCACGAAGGAACATTCCGTGCCATGTTCTGATTATTACTGTCGTTGACTTTGTAGTTGTAACATTTCATTCCTTATTTATTGACCTTGTATTTTAAACTGCTACAGCCCCTACAACATGCACCCCTCCCTCTTGACTTGTTAAATTTTTGTATTCTTTTCTATTGCGTGTATATATATATTGCACAAGTTTGTTTGGTAGTCCGGTCTAGCCTCGTCACTACTTCGCCAGGGTTAGGCCAGGCACTTACCAGCACATGGGGTCGGTTGTACTGATGCTACACTCTGTGCATCTTTTTGCACAGATCTAGGTGTTGGAGCAGCATTTGAGTAGAAGTAGCATTCTGGGAGCGAGTTTCCAGTCCAGGCACATTCGAGGTAGCCTTGCTGACGTTCGCAGGCCTAGAGTCCTTTCCGTTTTATTCAGTTTGTTATCGTTGTACCATAGCAGACAGTTTTATATTTCATTCAAACCTTGTATTTAGTATTCTCTACACGTTCGTGAGTATTATGACACCAGTCTTGGGTAGAGGATTGTTAAACTTCCGCATTTCTTTTGGTAAATTTTATTTGAGACTTCCGCTTTATTGTTAAATGCTTCATTATTGTTAATATTGTTGATGTTCGCTAAAAGAGGTAATTGATAATTGGCTTGCCTAGCTCCTATTAGTAGGCGCCATCATAACTCTCGAGGGTGGGAAATTCGGGTCGTGACATTCTAACTAAACATCTCAACCTCTCACGCTTCTGGATTCCTAAAGAGAACAGAGTCTATGGCCCACAACAACCCTATCGAAGATTGAGAATCACAAATGGTTCGATTTGAACCACTTGTTGACTGCTTAAGTCAACATAAGAGTCAAAATTGCTACAACTAGAGCTATTTTCTGCCAACAACTTGTCTTTAGCCATAAGATCATAGGTAAATGTGTTGGTACCAAGTGAAGCATGCTTGAGACCTCTTTTATTCATTACAACTATATTTACAAAAACATAAAAGAAAATGGACTCAATCCTTTAAGAAGGTTATCACACCATCCATCGTTAGGAAGAGCCACCCATTTCAATAATAATCCACCTTTGGTAAGAACCGTAGCATTAAGAAACCCAAAGGCTTAAACATAAAAAAAAAGCTAGCAAAGTAAATACGAAGTTATACTAGTAAGGAAAAGCAAACTAAAGAAGCTATGAAATAAACTACAGAAAGTGAGATAAATGAATATACAAACTGAAGTCAAATGAATATATAAATAAGGGAGAAGAATATATAGATAAGGGAAATGAATAGTTACTTCAAATGGAGAGAATATATACAAACAAAGGGAAAATAAAGATGAACGAAAAATAGTATCAGAGTTATTACAACCCAAATATTAAATAATCAAAATAGACCACCCCCCAAAATGAAAATAAGCATTGTCCTCAATGCTTAACAAAAATAAGAACAAGGAAAGGGTAGAGAGTTAAGAGAAATCCCTATGTGGTCTTAGTCTACATAGGATCATCAACAACCTCATCCTCAAGCTATATCTCATCATCCCTCAACTGAGGGACAACTAGGTTGCTGATCATCTAGATTATCTCCTCAGCAGTGCGGGAAGTGGCAACCGGCTCCTCAGACTGGTTGGCTACTGCCAGTGCTGCTAGGACTGAGGGCTCCATAAGCAAGTCCAATGGAAAATCTCCGGTAGATGCAATCTTGGTGACCTCCTTTCTCAACTTGTCCACGGACCTCTTCGATGCTTGATACTTCTTCATCTTTTTGAATTTCTTGCTCAAGTCCTCAATAACCTTCCAATATGCCACTAGAGTATCTGTAATGGTCTTCTGGTTTTCCAGGATCTTCGTTAATATTTCCTCCTCTGCTAGAGGTACCTGTGGCTCTGATGGGGCTGAGGACTGTGCTCCAACAATACTGGATATAGCAGTTAGCTTTGTAGTAGATACCTGCATCCAGTTGTTGAGACTCACCAATGTTTGGGAGACTCGTAGAGTCTGAAGATATGTAGATGAACCAGGCACTGGCAATGGTAATGATAGTCTAGCAAAAACAGGTGGTCTGACAGATGAAGATGGTGGCATGGTTGTTGTCCCGATGGAAATATCGACTGCTCTGGAAGGCTCGGTAGTTGAATCAGTAACCACAACCGCTAGCTCTTCAGACTGGACAGTGGAGGTAGTAGCTTTTCCTTTGAATTTAGGGTTGTTAGTACCATGAAGGTGGTACCAAGAAAAAGGCTTCTTGGCCTTCACATCTGTATCATAATGCTTCGACTCCACCCCTTAGTCCTTGAAGTACTCAGTAAGGAAGTTTGGGTATGGATAGGATCTTTCACCCTTTTGGATAGCTAGAGTGATGTTGGTGGACATGATGGCACCAAAATTCATCGGATACCGAGCCATAATCGAGGCCACTAAAACTGCACGGGGAAGTGGTAGCATGTTGTCATTGAGGCATGGGTCAATGCGTCTACACACGAATGTTTGCCACCCTTTTGCTTTAAAGTTTAGGGTGGCCCGGACAATTGGGACCCCTGCTGTGAGCCATGGAGGTTTTGACCCCGGGATTGCCAGAATCTCAGCTGGCCATGGGCGAGCTTCATCCCCCACAATTAGCTTCTACAAGTACTGCACTACTTCCACTTCTTCAAGCCCCACATATTTGTTAAGTGCACAGGTGTCAAAGAGGATCTTTAGATTCCGTACTTTTGTCACTTTCATTCCCTGTTCGATGTGAGAAACATTTGTATAGAACTCATTGACCAGGTACTCATTTGTATCTAGTACTTTGTTGGTGAACCATTTCCATCCTTTCCACTCCTCGAATTGCCTAAGGACATTGGTATTCTGCGTGTGCAAGTCTTTCATTAAGAACTATCGCTCAAGAGTGAGCGACCTCTGTGTCCACCATTCCCTAAACTTTGCAAAGGCATTGGCACTAACAAATCTATCCTCCCGTATCTCCGTCCTCCTTGATCTTTCCAACCCTGGCACTACAGTATCGCCTCATCTCCCATCATCTGGAACATCATCATCTTCATCTAAGTTTATTGGAGCAAGGGGAGCATGTGAGGAAGAGGACTCACAGTCTTGCCTGCCCTCTTCCGAACCTTCAAATGAACTGGCAGCTGAAGAAGACTCATCCACCAAATGGAATCTCCTAGGGAATTGTTCTCTTTGTTGTGATTGGACTTCCGGCTGTGCTTGCACGGAATTACCCTCAGAAGCTTCTCATATGGGACGTACTCACTGGTCTCCGAGGTATTAAGGGCGCTATTGGTTGTAGCTTTCTTACTTATAACCTTTTGGATTGTTAGAGGAAGATTGCTTTTGCCTCAACCCCGGCCTCGGGAGAGATCTACCCTCCCTTGCAATGTATTTCCTCTACCAAGTGAACGACCCATCGTCTGCAACACATAAGAACTAGAAATCAGTTACAATTGAATCTCATAATGTAGAAGTATGATTGAAAGTTGCGGCAAAACATTCTCAGAAGGGCAGTGCAGACCACAAAAAAGTGAGTGCGAGAATCCCCATTGTGGATCGCACAAAAATGAGTGTGGCCGCACAACCCCAGGTTCAGACTACTGGGATCCCTGAAGTTCCATCACTGCAAACCACACAAAAATGAGTGCGGCCTCACAAATCCATTGCGGACTGCACAATTTTGAGTCCGTCCGCACAAATCATGCATACAATTTTCCTAATTCAAAGGGCAGCAGACCGTACAAAAATGGGCGTGACTGCATAGCTTTAACTATGGACCGCACAAAAATGTGTGTGGATGCATAATTCAAATTCCATGGGCACTGACCTAGGGTTTATGCAATTTTGTTCTCATATCGTCATGGTTTTAGCAATCAAACATCATTAGCTACTTACCCAGACCCCCAATTGAAGTTCAAAAAGCTGCCCACATTATCCTAAGTATAAACAACTAAGCATTGACATTTTTAGGCATGTGATTAACCCTAAATCAAAGAATAAAAGCAAACAAAATATGATGAATCTAACAAAGAAATTAACACACTAGTAATGAAGATGCAGGTGATGAAATTATGGAACCATTTGACAGAAAATGGGAAATTTACTGTGCAAGTTTGGCTTTAAGGCTCAAAAGATCAAAAAGTTTTAAAAAGATGCAAGAAGCTCTATTTATACTTTTACTCGTGGGGTCCAATTTTTTACCTAAGTCTGCACTCCTTACCTTCCCTTGAGAAGTCACGCTACGGACTATACCAAATTGAGTGCGGCCACAACATCAGTGCGCGGTCGCAATTCTTTAAGCATTATTTTGACAGGCCAACTTCAGGGACTATGCATTTTGACACACAGCCAATTTTTTCATGCACAGTCCCTACAATGCACACCCATTCCTACATAAACTTCAAAATTGGTTAGCACAAAACAAAGTCTATCTAATCTAAAGAAGAAAAACAAAAGAAAGAAAAAAGGACACATGGGTTGCCTCCCAAAAAGTACCTGATTTAACATCGCGACACCACTTAAATTACCTATCACTTGAAATGAAGAATCGCCACAATGCGACCATCATCAACCTTGGCAAGATATTGTTTAACCCTATGCCCATTGACTCTAAAAACCTCATTATTCTTATTTTTCAAATCTAGAGCACCAAAGGGGGTTACATTCACTACTTCATCAGGTCCACTCCATTTTGATTTCAACTTGTCCGGAAACATCCTTAACCGAAAATTGAACAACAGGACAAGATCACCTTCTTTAAACTCATTGTTGTGGATGTACTTGTCGTGGAGGTACTTTATCTTCTCCTTGTAAAGGGGCCAACTTATGTAGGCATGATACCAAAATTCATGAAGCTCATTCAAATGTCCCTATCTTAGGTTTGCAGCGACGTCCCACTCATGGTTCAACTTTTTCAAAGCCCACATAGCCTTATGCTCAAGTTCTACTAGAAGATGATATGCCTTCCCAAACATATATCAATATGGAGACATCCTAATCGGCGTCTTGTAGGCTGTAATATAAGCCCAAAGAGCATCACCAAGTTTTCTTGACCAATCTGGCCGGCTGGCATTCATAGTCTTTGACAAAATACTCTTGATCTCCTAGTTTGAGACTTCAACCTGCCCGCTTGCTTGTGGATGGTAAGACGTTGAGACTTTTTGAGTGACACCATACTTGGTGAGTAAGGTATCAAAAGCTCAGTTGCAAAAATGCGAACCCCCATCACTAATAATGGCCCACGGAGTACCAAACCTTGTGAACATGTTCTTTTTCAAGAAGGCCGACACACTTCGAGCTTCGTTGTTGGGTAAAGCCAAGACTTCAACCATTTTGACACACATTCCATAGTTACCAAAACGTAAGTGTTCGCACAAGAGCTCACAAATGGTCAAATGAAATCAATACCCTACACGTCAAAGATATCAGTCTCTAAAATGGTGGTAAGGGGCATCTCATCTTCTTAGAAATTCCACCAGCCCTTTGGCACTCATCACAACGCTTGAAAAGCTCACTAGTATCCTTGTAGAGGGTACGCCAATAGAATCCATAAGTCAAAACCTTTGTAGCAATTTAAGCTCCACCATGGTGACCATTATACAGTGCAGAGTGGCAAGACTTAAGAATTCCCATTTCTTCTTCTTCCGGCACACATCGCTGGATCACACTATCAATATATATCCAGAAAATATATGGCACATCCCAATAATAGTCCAAGCAATCCCATTTTAGCTTCTTCCTTTTGTTTGAAGAGAACTCATTCGGTACAATTTCGCTCACAAGATAATTGTCTAGATCGGCAAACTATGGAATCCCGGTCATTAAAATGGCTAACAATTGCTCGTCGGGGAAGGAATCACTAATCTCAAGGCCATCATTTGGCCTCCCCTCCTCCTCCAATCGGGACAACTGGTCCGCCACTTGATTTTCACTACCCTTGCGGTCTTGAATTTCTAAATAAAACTCTTGCAATAGTAGCACCCACCGCATCAACCTTACCTTAGAATCTTTCTTGCTCATCAAATACCGAAGCGCCGCATGGTCGGTGTTAATAATCAACTTGGTACCCATCAAATACGGCCTAAACTTCTCCATGTCAAAAATAATAGCAAGTAGCTCCTTTTCGATCACTGTGTAGTTGACTTGGGCATCATTCATGGTCTTGCTAGCATAGTATACCAAATGAAAGATTTTGTACAACACCTCTCCAACCGCAATATCACTAGCATCACAATGAGCTCAAAAGGCAAGCTCCAATCCGGTGCAGTGATAATAGGAGTAGTAGTCAACTTGACCTTAAGCAACTCTAATGCCTTCATACAATCTTCATTGAAATGGAACTTTGTATCTTTCTCCAAAAGTTTGCACAATGGGTTCACCACCTTGGAAAAGTCCTTGATGAATTAGCGATAGAAACTCGCATGGCCCAAGAGGCTCCTCACTCCCTTAACAGATGTAGGAGGAGGGAGTTTGGAGTTCACCTCAATTTTTCCTTGGTCAACCTCAATACCATAGTTAGAAATTTTATGGTGAAGACAATGCCTTCCTTGACCATGAAGTGACACTTTTCCCAATTTAACACCAAATTGTCTCCTCACATCTAGCCAATACCATATACAAATTGCTCAAACAATCTTCAAACATATTCCCAACCACAGAAAAATTATCCATAAAGTCTTCAAGAATTTTCTCCACCATCTCAGTGAAAATAGCCATCATACACCGTTGAAAAGTCGGCTGTGCATTACACAACCCAAAAGGCATCCTTGAAAATGAGAAAGTACCATAAGGACATGTGAAAGTGGTCTTCTCTTGGTCCTCAAGAGCAGTAAGGATTTATTTATAGCCAAAATATCCATCCAGGAAGCAATAAAAAGTACGCCCGGCCAACCTATCAAGTATTTGGTCAAGAAATGGAAGCGGTAAATGATCTTTCCAAGTAACTTTGTTTAGCTTCCTATAGTCCATGCACACTCTCCACCTGGTAACGGTTCTAGTTGGGATCAATTCATTCTTGTCATTTATTTCCACAGTCATGCCCCTTTTCAGTGGGACACATTGCACCGGAGAGGTCCACGAGCTATCGAAAATGGGGTTGACAACCCCGATATACACTTGATTATCCCCCTCTTCACCACCTCTTACATTGCCTCATTTAATCTTTTTTGATGTTCAAAGGAGGGTTTAGCACCCTCTTCCAAAATAATCTTGTTCACGTAAAAGGCGAGGATTATGCCCCGGATATCTGCCAAATTTTGATTGCTCTTTCCTCCTTTGTAGCACCTCCAATGTGGACTCTACATACATGTCAGTTAAGCAAGAAGAAAGGATAACCAGTAAAGTAGAAGAAGGGACAAGGAATTCATACCTGAGATGCGGGGGCAATGGCTTTAACTCCAAGGTAGGAGGCTCCTCGATAGAGGGATTTGTTGGAAGAGTGTTGCAGTTTTCAATATCCAAATATAGCTTTTAGGGATTATAAGTGTATGACCCTATGCCTTGCAATGCATTTACACACTCCACATAGCCATCACTCTCCTCCTCATCATCAACATTGAGCAAAATGTCTTCCAAATTATTCTCAACATTCGTTGTTGCATTAGTATAATCAACTATTACGTTGGTCACCAAATCCACAAATGAACAAACTTTATTACTATTCAGCTGCCTCATTGATTTGCACACATGGAAACCCACCTTTTTGTCTCCCACTCGGAAAGTGAGATTGTCGGCTTCCACATCAACAAGAGCCTTCCCCGTAGCAAGGAAAGGTCTACCCAAAATTATAGGCACCTCATAGACTAGTTCACAATCAAGAATCATAAAGTCCGCTAGTAGGATAAACTTGTCAACTCAAACCAATACATCATTAATAATACCCAAAGTCCTCTTCATTGTTCGGTCCGCCATTTGCAACCTCATGGATGTGGGTCTTGGTTTTCCCAAAGTTTTGAACACCAAGTAGGCAATAAAGTTGATACTTGACCCGAGATTACATAATGCTTTGGCAAAATCGGCACTCCTAATAGTGCAAGGGATTGTGAAGGCCCCCGGATCTTCCAATTTCAGAGCCATAGAGTGCACAATAGTACTTACTTTATGGTCTCACAATTCATGAATTTTTCATATCCCGGCATTTATTCCAATGCCTCAACCAATGGCACATTTATGGACAAACTCTTCATCATATCAATAATCTTTTTGAATTGGTTCTCATTGTTTTGCTTTGCAAGCCTTTGAGTGTATGGAGGAGGGGGCCTTGGCATTGGTGCCTTAGCCTTTGGCACTACCGGTTCTGGCATGTCAATCATGTGTTCTCTAGATGGGTTCACCTCTTCTTGCGTCTCCTCCACACTTTCATCTATATAAATTCTCACCTCTTCCTTTGGTCGAACCACATTTCTTGGAATTTCATCTTCTTGAACCAGAACATCTTCATCCACAATCCTTCTTTGATTTAAGGTGGTTGCA
Organism: Nicotiana glauca; assembly: GCA_026770625.1. Lineage (NCBI taxonomy): Eukaryota > Viridiplantae > Streptophyta > Magnoliopsida > Solanales > Solanaceae > Nicotiana > Nicotiana glauca. Next base: position 35,723 of record MU690232.1, read on the forward strand.
TCTCCTCCTTTTCCACTTCTAGTAGTCACGGCCATAGCATGTACTGTATTATTCCCACCCTTCGAGTACACCATCATATCACTAGGTAGTTCCTCCTTAGGACGAGTGTTCAAAGCTTGTAATATTTGGCCTAATTAAACCTCTAAATTCCTAATAGAAGTGTTGTACGAGGCTATCTGAGCATCAGAGTCGGCATTCTTTTCCATCATTTGTTTAAACATGTTTTCAATTCTACCTATCTCATAGGAAGAAGAGCTCGAGCCTTGAGAAGGATAGGGAGGTAGATTGCTTAGTTGTTGGAACATTGGGGGTCTTTGAAAACCCGACCCCCGATTATTGTTGTCGTTCCACACTCCTTGGTTATTTCCTCCCCAATTGCTCTAATTGTTGCCACCCCAATTGACTTGATTTCCTTGATTGTTCCAATTTCCTTGATTAGAATTGCCAACATTCCAATTGCCTTGGTGGTTTTGGTTGTTCCAATTACCTTGGTTCCCTTGTGACCTTTATTGTTGTTGATTTTCTCCTTCAGCATTATTTCCTTGACCTTGATAATTGTTGACATATTGATCTTCTTCGTCTTGCTCATTGAATGAATTACCTTGATCATAACCACTATCATCTTGCATAAATTGTTCCGGACGGTTTTTCATTTGTTGACCTTGTTGTCGTCTTTTGTTTACCATCGTATTCACACCTTCCATCGCATTGACTTGTTTTGGACCTTGAACTTGTTGAAGTTGTGCTTTGGCAAATTGGTTCATGGTAGTTGTCAACTCGACAATAGCTTTCCCATGATAGTGTAGCTCTTTGTGTACGTGAATAACATTAGGGTCACCTTGCGGAACATTGGCTCTACTTTTCCATGCGGAAGAGTATTCACCATCTCATAAACAATTTCACAAGCTTCGGCATATGGCGTGTTCATGAAGTTCCCCCCGGAGAGTTGGTTAACCACACATTGATTAGTTGTGTTGATCCCCTTGTAGAAGGTCTGTAGGATCATGGCCTCAGTAATATCATTGTTCAGGCAATCTTTAACCATGGTACAATATCTTTCCCAAATATCGTGTAAGGGCTCATTGGGTTATTTTTTGAAAGCAAGATTCTCATCCCGAAGCATCACCATATGTCCCGGAGAAAAGAATTTGGAAATGAACTTTTCTGCCAACTCATCCCAAGTGTGGATGGAATGGTTGGGCAACCTCTCTAAACAGACCAATGCTTTTCCCCGTAGAGAAAAAGGGAAATAGCCTCAACCTCAGCGCATCCTAAGAAACATTTGTTTGCTTGCTCCCCCAACAAGTATCAACGAACCCCTTGAGACGCTTATAGGCATTTTGATTCGGAAGCCCGGTGAAGAATCCCCGTTACTCAAGTAGTATAAGCATCACGTTGGTGATTTGGAAGTTGCCTGCTTTAATGCGGGGGGGGGGG
>MU690232.1:38223-61231 GCA_026770625.1 Nicotiana glauca
AGCACTTGCATAACCCTCGTTTGGTAATTGTCGGTGGGTTGCCGCTCTTGGTGGAGGTGGGGGAGGGGCGACCATGTTATCGTGAGGCGGGCAGCCTCGTCTATTAGCTTAATGTTCAAGAGGAACCTCATCCATGGCATCATCGTCCACTTCCTCCCCCAATGGAACATTTCCGATGGGCTTGTTGTTGAGAGCCATTTTCGTACCTAAAATCAATTCAAACACAAAATTAGTAACTCCTAAGGTAAGAAAGACAAAACACACAAAAACCTAGATATATAGCTAAATCTGTTTAACTTCCCGGCAACGGCGCCAAAAATTGATCTCGCCCAAACTCACACCACAATTAAAGGTAGAGAGGCAGTCAAACCAATAATAAATCCCAACGCAGGCTGGGGTCAAATTCACAGGGTGTTAGAATTTGGATTAGGTATACACATAGTGTGAATGTATGATGTGCCTAAGATTGCTCTTCCACATATTTGGTGGTTATTTCTATTTCTACTTTTAACTAATGATTGAAAATAATAAACTAGAAGACAATATTTTTGATTTTGGTTGCTTTACAAATGGTAAAGGATCTAGGGTCGTGACTTCCACCTAGGTGGCTACCTAGCGGGTTGTAAACTATAGGGTAGGTTTGGTTTATCGGGATTGTAATATAGCAATCACACGCAATTGCTCACTGTATACCTCTTAGTAGTTTGAGTGACTTTGACCAGTTTGGCTTTCTCAAGCCCAAATGAGTATTGCACAAATCAAGTGATATATGCTCAAGTCGTGTCTTACTATCTATAGATTTTACTCTTTAGTTGGGGCTATCAATTTCTTGAGTTCACCTCAATTCCTTATTAGCCAAGTTTTCCTAAACCTAGTCTCTCTTTCTCAAGCAAGGACTAGGTAAAAAAGGCATGAGTCAATGTTTACAACCATTAATTATAGAAGTTAAGCAAGCAAGGACTAGGCCAAAAAGGCATGAATCAATGTTTACAACCATTAATTCTAGAAGTTAAGCATAAACAAGGTTAAATATCACTAACCCAATCACAAACAAGTGCTAAAACTAAATACCCATCAAGTACCCACACTAGGGTTGAGCCACACCCTAGCTAATGATTTAGCTACTCATGGAATATAAAGAAATACAAGAAGAAATTAATATAAAATGCACAATAATTCATTACACAAAGAAAATCTAATGTTTAGAAGTTAATCTAGTACAAAATTACTCAAAGAAGTAAAGAAAAGGGCTCAGGTGCACCTCTCCAAGCAAAAATTGACCTAAAAATGACAAAAAGTTCTATTTATACTAAACTAAAAATATCTAGCAAAAATGCCCATGTGAAGGTTGTGCGGCCGCATACTTCTGGTGCGGTCCGCACAATGGGCTTCTGCGCGGGTCCAAAATCTTGGGAATTTGGAACTTCTGGCTTCTACGGTCCGCACAAAAGTGGGTGTGGTCGGACTTAGGATTATGCAGCCACACAAAAATGATGCGGTCCACACTCCTTTACTTTCCATCTCGCGAAATCTTAAATCCTATGGACCGCATAATAATGGATGCGGCCGCACTTGATCTCCTACGGCCGCACAATTTCAGTGTAGTCCATACTCCCTCAGCTGGCTAAAACACCATTTTCTGAATCTCCCTTCTACTGCTGCAATATAATTATGCGGTCCGCATTACTAGCCCTTTTGCCCTGTTTTGGTTCTTGTTTACTTTAGACTCCTTTATGAGTTGATTTTGACTTATTTGGCTAGTTTCCCAATATTCCTGCAAGTAAGCACATTTCGTTAGTTTTCTGGAATACCTTTAAGCAGTTTTGAACTAAAACGCAAGTAAAAGAGAGAAAATAAGTGGGTCAAAATCCCTACTTATCAGCCCCACGGTGGGCGCCAAACTGTTTACCCGTAAAATAATACAGTTGAATTTATACGTGGTTTCTAGAAAAGTGAATTAGTTTGATCCTAAAGTAATAAAATAATTGAAGAAATATACAATACTTAGCCTTGACATGAGGACAATATAGCAAAAATAGTAATTCCGGGAGCAGGGCTTCTGGGCACAACGGTGATGAAAATAAGTAAAATTGTATAAAGCTTTTAATCGACCATAGTATAAGTATCCCAGAAAAGTATCATCTCCTTACAATGGTGATAGAGCTCATTATTTATAATTACATCCAGGGAATAAAGACCTAGGATCAAGTCCCTCTGTAATACCAATTATAAGGGCTATTGGAGAGTGTGTAATATAATTGGTGGAATGTAATGAGCAATGTATTAAGTATTATGGAATATTCTCCATTAAATTCTACGGCGCGGAGGGTATGTATTGCCTCTTTATGAATGTCATTCCTTCCACTAACAAACGGGACAATTGCCTTCGATTCTGACTACCCCTCGCTTTAGATTCCGCATGTCATTCTTTTGGACTGCCACCTGGTATAACATATTTTACCCAATACAAATCAATTGCAAACTAATGGATATAAACAAATAGCATGCCTCTCCACTATAACTGGCTGGAATGCCTGTATGGGGGAAGAAAGGCACAAAGGGAATGAATGGAAAGTTCGAAAATTTGGTAGAAAAAAGTATTTTTTTGGTTAGACGGAATTGGCTAAATATTTTATTCGAAGTAGTACGAGTACCTTTTTGATATCGTACTAAAGTTTTTGTCATTTTCCTTTTGGAGTTTTCACTAACCTCAGTTACACTTATTTTCTTGATGGCATATTAAAAAGAATATAGCAAGTTAGAACAATTAAATCCTGCAGGCAATAAAATTGCATCGAAAAAAATAAAATCAAGACAAAAAATTTTGTAACAACTGTAGTATTTTATTTAAAATAGTTTGAGCGTTACAATCTCTATGATTCCTCTTATTCTTCTTTTCTAATAAAAATTCAAGGGCCTTTGAGCTTGATCTTAAATTTGAAATTGATTTATGATTGTTGCCACAAATTTTATCACGAACAAGTATCATTGATTCTTGAACGCCTTGTATTTGATCTGACTTCATTCTTGATCTTGAATACTTGAAATTTGTGTTTAAGTGCTTGAACACTTGCAGTTTGCAGAGAATTGTGGAATTTGATCCACGAGCTCCCTTTGTCTTCTTGTTATAACTTCTTGTCCCTTTTCTGAGTTATGAAGATCCCTATTTATAGTTGTCAGAGGGAAGAGTTGTGGTGAGAACAAACTCTTTCGACCAATCAGATTGAAGAGTGACAAGGTTGCATTTGATTCGCCAGAACATGTCACTTACTGTAACGACCCGGTTAGTCGTTCTAAGAGTTGTAGCCCCGTTATCTCATTTCTGTTTCTTTATGTGTTGTTCAGCTGTGATGAGTTGTATCGAGTTGGTAGGTTTGGGTTCGAAGTAGTTTTAGGGTGAAATCTTCATTTAATCTCTTAGTTAGAAAGCTATGTTAGACAACTCAACTGGAAGTTGACTTATGAGTAAACAAATTTGGATTTTGATTTTTATGATTCGATTAGCTTCGTTGGTTGATTTTAGACTTAGGAATATGTCCCAAATATAGCTTGGAGGTCCTTGGTAGAATTAAGCTTGAATTGGCGAAAGTTGGAAGTTAGAAGTTCTTGGGCTTGGATTCGAGGTTGATTTGGTATTGTGTTTGGTGTTTTAGAGGTTTGATTAAGTTCAGGTAGTAATATATGACTTGTTGGAATTATTGATTGAGGTCTCGAGGGCCTCGGCGAGTTTCAGAGAGGTTTGGGTTGTGTTGCGCTCATTTTGCTTATGCTGCGACACCGTTTCTTCAAGCATAAATGCTATCATCACTACAAGAAAAAGCCTTATTTACGACCAACTTTTAGGGACTAGTAAAGAATCTCGTCGCTAATAATATATGTATTGGGACGAGATTATATTGCGGTCCTTAATGCTTTATTTTTTTGCGAAGGTAATAAATCTGGTCCCTAAAAAATAGTAGCTGGTCCTAAATTATAATTGAGAGGCAAAAGTGTGAGAGATTCCCGCCAAATCCTATACCAAAATATTAAAAAATTATTTTTTTCTAAAAATTAGGCGCCAAAACTAAAAAGTAAAAGGTTTTAACAAAATTAAACCAAAATAGAGTCCCCTATTCTCAAAACAAAATAGAGTCCCGCTAGAATCTTCTGCCCTAATCTCCCGTCAAGCTAGCGTTAGAGCCGGTCTCGCTCGTCTGGTCGTGTGCGAGCGAAATCGATCAACTGATCTGATCATCTACCCTAGTTTCCATCTCCTCCTTTGAGAATCCAAGGTATGCCTCCTCTTTCAAGATATTGGAATTTTGATATACCATTCTGAACTTGTTGTGGCTAGATCTATGCCCTCCTAGTGCGTGATGAATTGCAAAGCTTTTTTCGCAAGTTTTACACTTGTATTTTTCAGGCGGCGTAGCAATAGGTGAATTTTGGTCATTGACTGATGTAACTGGAATAGCAGCATCTTGTACTGAACCCAAAAACCTCAATTTCACCTTCTTTCTTCTCTTCTTGTTCTCGTTGATCATCATCGATTCGGAAATATGAAAGGCTAAATTCTCATGAACTTCAGTTTTAGACGTAATAGAATTGCTGTTCGTTATTTCCATTTCTTCCGGAATGCTCTTTTTCTTGTTCTTCTTCTTTCTTCTTCTTCTTCTTCTTCCATGAATTGGCTAGATTGAAGCTTAATTTGAAATTGTCTGAAAGCGTTTGGCTTATTGTGTTTAAATATGTTGTTTCAATCTGTTCTTATCTGCTGGGTTTTGAATTGACTACTTGCGTTAAATTTCATCGTCGAGTGATTAGCATGATTCATCGATATTTATCGTGTTCAAGCTTAGAGTTCATGTGCCTGGTTAGTCTAAAAGGAAGAAAAACATTAGTATCTGCAATACTCTAACTGAATTCTAGGTTTTGGAAACTAATTATTCCAAGGTATGCCTCCTTTGAGAATCGTATCATTTTGAAAGCTAATTATTCCATGAATGGATTAGTTTTATGTATTCAGCGAGGGATTAATCTTGAGGATATTAGGGTTGCTATAATTTTTACTGTTGTTTGCTCAAGTTTGTTGTTTGAAATTTTTTCTGTAAGCTGATTAAAAATAGAAAGTTTGCTCAAGTTTGTTGTTTGGGATTTTTTCTATAAGTTGATTAAAAAATAGAAAGTTTGCTCAAGTTTGTTGTTTGGGATTTCTTTTATAAGGTGATTAAAAAACTGATAGTTTGCTCAAGTTTGTTGTTTGGGGCTGCCCTAGTTTTATGTATAAACTGATTATTCTTGCTATCACAATGTAAGTTTATACTACTTACATTGTGAATATTTTTGTGCAATTCACATTTTCCTGAATTTCGTTATTCTGTTATTGTGTCATCTAGCAAATAAAAATTTCTTTGAGCTGAAAATAGAGGAGCCGAGTCGACTAGAAAGTGAGACCTTAGAGTTGAATCGGTTATGTTCATCTGATCGTAACAAGAAGTGTGCATCGTAGTATTTTTATTATCTTTTATCTTTATTTAATTTTATTTTTATTTACTCTCCAAGGTTATGGCACCGAGTAAGCAATGGATGCAACTTGTTGATAATCGGCTCGATAAAGCCTACTTAATCGGAGTGCAAAAGTTTTTGGATTATGCTTTTCAGAAAACAGGAGAAGAATATAAAATACGTTGTCCGTGTGTCAAATGTTGTAATACAACTTTAGGAACTTGTAAGACAGTTGAAACACATTTGAAAGTATATGGAATAATTCAAAATTATACTTTTTGGTATCATCATGAGAAAAAGTTAGGTGAGCCACTATCAGAATCAGAAGATAAAGACGGTGATGAACTAGAAGAATGTGAAAGTGAAGATGAAGTACAAGAATTATTAAGAGATCTATATCCTAATATTGATGGAAGAACCTTACACACTGATTGTGATGATTTAATTGAAGAGGAACCAAATATTGAAGCAAAAATATTTTACAGGTTATTGAAAGATTTCGAGCAGCCACTGTACCAAAATTCAAAAGCTTCAAAGCATTCCTCTTTGATTAAATTGCTTCACATCAAAAGTATGGGTCGTTGGAGTAATGAGTCATTTACAATGTTGTTGAAAATGTTAAAAGAGGAGTTGTTACCTGATGGTGCCAATTTTCCAAAATCGTATTATGAGGCAAAGAAGATAATTCAAGACCTTGGCCTTTCCTACAACAAGATTGATGCTTGTACTAATGATTGCATGTTATACTGGAAGGAGGATAGCTTACTTGATTCTTGCAAAGTTTGTGGTGCGTCTAGATGGAAAATAGATGGACATAGTGGGGAAACAAGGAGTAAAAAAGGTAAGAAGATAGCATCAAAGACTTTATGCTATTTTCCATTAAAGCCTAGTTGTTTATGTCTACAAAGACATCTACTTTAATGACATGGCATAAAGATGAAAGAGTTGATGATGGAATAATGAGGCACCCAGCTGATTCAATGGCGTGGAAGTCATTTGATAAACTTCATCCTTCATTTGCGACAGAGCCTCGTAATGTCCGACTTGGACTTGCTAGTAATGAATTTCAGCCATTTCGGAATTCAAAAACTTCATATAGCATTTGGCCTGTGGTTCTTATTCATTATAATTTACTACCTTGGTTGTGTATGAAACAAGAATTTTATTTTGTCAATGCTTATTCCTGGTCCAGATAGTCCAGGAGATGAAATTGATATATATCTTCAACCTTTAATAGAAGAATTGAAAGAGTTGTGGGAAGTTGGCATTGAGACCTTTGATGTATCATCTAAACAGAATTTTAAGTTGCATGCTTCTTTGTTATGGACCATCAATGACTTTCTAGCCTATGAAAATTTATCTGGATGGAGTACAAAAGGAAAGTTGGCATGCCCATGTTGCAATAAAGACACCTCCTCAATTCGATTGGCTAATAGTAAGAAGCAATGCTTTATGGGTCATCGACGCTACCTTCCTCTTAGCCACAAATGGAGGAATGACAAGGATTCATTTGATGGTACAAAAGAGAAAAGGCTTCCACCAAAAATACAGTCTGGTATTGAGATACTTAATCAAGTGCAAGATCTTGAAGGGATACAGTTAACAAAGGATCCAAAGAAAAAGAAAAAGATATCACATGAGAATCGAAAGGATAATTGGAACAAGAAAAGTATTTTTTTTTAACTTCCATATTGGAAGTCTCTCTTGTTGCGACATAATTTAGATGTTATGCATATTGAAAAAAATATATGTGATAATATTATGGGAACAATCATGAATGTCAAAGGAAAGACCAAGGATACAATTAAAACTAGATTAGACTTGCAAGACATGAATATTAGGCCAGAATTGCACCCCATCCAAAGAGGGGAGAAAGTTGAAGTTCCAACCGCATGCTACACATTGCCTCCTAAATGTAAGTGCAAATTATGCCAATTCCTAAAAAATTTAAAGGTTCCTGATGGGTTTTTATCTAATATTTCTTAATGTGTGAACCTGAAAGATCACAAGATATCTGGGTTGAAAAGTCATGATTGCCATATTTTTCTGCAACATATACTCCCCCTTGCACTTCGTGGTATGTTATCCAAAGAAGTGTGTGAACTGCTTATTGAGTTATCTTTATTCTTTAATGTTCTTGGATAAAAGGAGTTAAGGATTGATGACTTGAAATAAATTGAAGCGCAAATTTCCATAACGCTTTGCAAGTTAAAAAAGGTCTTCCCTCCTTCATTTAGCTAGTGAAGATGAGATTGCTGGACCTATTCATTATCGGTGGATGTATCATATGGAATGATGTTTATATTTTTTGAAATCTCTGATTCGTAATAGGGCATGTCCAGAAGGCTGTATTGCAGAGGGCTACATTGCAAATGAATGTATGACCTTATGTTCACGGTATTTGCATACGATTGACACAAAATTCAATCGACCTGAACGAAATTATGATGGGGGTTTGAAAAAATCTAATGGAGGTTTATATATGTTTTATCAACCTCGATGTACTATGGAAGCTAAAGAACAATGTGATCTTGAAGAAAATGAATTGGAACAAGCACATAAATACATATTGAAGAATAGCGAGGAAGTCATACATTATCTCGAGTATGGAGAGTTCTTTCATATTGTCTTATTTTTCTTATTTCCTTTAGGGTAATTTTTTTATATGACATTTATGGTTCACTTCAAATTTGTAGAGAGTTTGCCAAACTCATGTGGATACTGCGCAGCACTTGTCTGATGCAGAATGGAACCGAAAATTTATTGAATGGTTTAAGTTAGGGTGAGTAATACATAAACATTAAATTTGACATTTTAATGTTGTATTACTAATTCTAAATTATTCAACTTAATATTATTTATAGGTTGCACAATTGCATAAAGAAGATGATAGTCGGATCATGGAAGATCTGCTCTCACTTTCACGTGGTCCTACCCAATATACGACACATTTTAATGGTTATATTGTTAATGGATATAGATTTCGTGTAGAGATTATGATAAAAATTTAAATACTCAAAATTGTGGTGTTGTTGTGGTTGGTGAGAATGAAAAAGATAGTGAGAACATTGATTACTATGGAATTTTAACAGATGTGATTGAATTGCAATTTCTAATGGGTAGAAGAGTGATTTTATTTCGATGTAATTGGTTTGATGTGTATGATAAAACAAAGGAAGTTAAAAAAAATGAGTATGATTTCGTGAGTATTAATCCAGAGAGATTTTTGAAAACAAATGAGCCTTTTATTTTAGCGGAGCAAGCATCTCAAGTGTTTTATGCTATTGATAACTCCAACAAAGGTTGGCATGTAGTGAGGAAGACTCAACCTCGGGATTCCTACGAGATTGTAAAACAAATGGATAATGATATTGTAGACTTAGGAAATCCTTCATAAAAGAAACGAAAAAGAACTGATGAGGTGAAGTATCTATTTATGAATTAGTATATTCATTGTTACATATACTGATGGCATGATTTCTTTTATTACTATATTATCACACGTTGTCTTACTATTTTTACTTTTGGCTCTTTGTAGGTTCAATATGAAACCATCAAAGACTGAAAATAATGTGGAATCAAATATGAAGAGTACCACCAAATATGTGTTCGTCCCGCTGGGTGCTATAAGAAAGGGACAAGGATGAGGACAAGGGCTTAGATCTTTGGTACGTGAGAAAAATAATATGCCAATTAAGAGTTTATTTCCTAAATCTAGTGATATTGTTAAGCAATACATCCAAACAATTGAACAAAGTAAGATAATCTACTGTTTTTAATGTGTACAACTGAATTTTAATGTTTAAATATTAGTACTATGATTTCGTTTCAGGAGCTATTGGGAAGGGACGAGGACAAGGGTTTAAAAGCTCTACCATGTCTGCTAGTCAAGGACCGGGAATGATACGTAAAGAATCTATCATTCTTGAAAAAGAGTATATGCAAATTGATAGTCCATTGCCTCCATCTACTGATCAAATTAAGCAATACACCCAAAAAGTTGAAGCTAGTAAGTTTTTCCAAATTTGTGGTATTTTTAATTGCATATATTACCAAAATTAAATGCCAAAGTAAAATGTTTTTTTGGTCCATGTTCTATAAGGAAGGGACGGGAGCAAACTCCTATATCTTCTTGCTCTTCTTTAGGGATTTCTAAAAGTACAAGATCAAATTTTACCATATCTTCCAACCAAGAAATGCGAACAATGGATAAAAACTCCTTGGTTCTTGAGAAAGAGCATATGCAAGCCAATATTTTATTGCCTCCATCTACCGATCAAGTTATGCTACACTCCCAAGCAACTGAAATAGGTATGATATTTTGAATCCATATGTTATTAATTTGTAGAACTGAATTTTTTTTGCTATAAGTTTTACCAAATTATGCATCTGTAGGTTCTTCATCTAATCCTGGAAAGGTAAAAAGAGTTCGAGGGAGGAACAAGTGCAAAGAAGTTGCATCACTTGAAGTCAGACAAAAGCTGAAAGTAACCTTTTACAATAATCGAACAGTTGGAACAAATAGCAAACTATTTTCGAGGTACTTGGGAAGAATCGTTCGAGACCCTAATAAATATCAGTTGGGAGTATCATCGTGGAATGATATTAAGGAAGAAAAGCTGAATCACGTATGGGCAGCTATTGAGGTAAGCAAGATATTTATACAGTGAAGATGCATATCATTTAGTTGAATACTTGTGTTCCTGTTTGTGCCCCTATGTATAAACGCATTGCTGTTTAACCCCCTATCTACCGGACTCTGTATTCTATATCTACTTATGCTACTACCTGTTAATTCTTGATTGTTGTCATTGAGATCTTAGATAAGAAAAGAGCATCGTGCGTGACTATATGTATTGGTCCAAGTTATCTAACAGATAGAGCAGACAGAACAGAAGAAACAAACAAGAAGTTTTCAAAGAACATTATTTTCAAAGCAAAGATCTATTACCAACTGCAGCAACAGCCTGCTCTCAAAGACATTGAAATAAAATAACAAAGGAAGGAGAGAATATTTCTTTAGGAAGAACAAGTATGTTATTAAAACAATTTGCAATAGGAGTTTGTTGAATTCAAATCTCAGACGCATATCATTTCTCGTTTTAATGTCATGCATCTAGCATTACTGAATATTCATCTACCAAACATTCTCTAATATTTTTGGAGGGAACTTTATGAGAAAATCTGTATAATTCATTTGCTAGTATCACAAATGAGTCAGTTCCACAGTTTCTCCTTTTTAAAATGCTCACAAATCCACTGACTTTTTCCAGATAATGTACCTTTACACCAACATCATCAACAAAATCAGATAGTACCTCCACAAATAAGTCTACAGGCAGTGTATGTTGATCAACCTGACAAAACTACTAATAAATAAGTCTACAGGTATTGTTTGCTGCAACTCTAATTTCAATAATCATGTAAGAGTCATCCGATTAGAGTGTTTGCTGCAACTCTAATTTCTATCCCAGTGTTAGCTCCATATGAGGAGCCATCCGATTGCATCTTCAGTTTACTATAGGCAATAGTGTTGTAAGCTGTCTATAATAGGTCGTTAACTTGTGCAGTTAGTATTTAGTTTCCCATTCTTTTTGAACTATTCGAGTACAGATAGATCCACTGATATGGTCCTAGATCAGATATCATGCTCCTCTGGTTATTCCTATCTATATGAACTGCATACCCCTTATATAGAGTTGTACATATGTATATATGTGTACACCAACCAATTATCAATGTATCAGGCAAGTCATCTTATTTTCTTCTTCTAAAGCCTCATATGACCCTTTATTGCTAATCTTGTTAACCTGAATCATATGTTGTAGCAGACCATACTGTATATATGTTTAGTATACACATGGCAATAGTACTGTTGTAAGCTGTCTATAATAGGCCGTTAACTTGTGCAGTTAGTATTTAGTTTCCCTTTCTTTTTGAACTATTCCAGTACAGATAGATCAACTGATAAGGTCCTAGATCAGATATCATTAGCTTTGCTCCTGTAGTTTATTCCTTTCCATTCGAGCAACTTGGTGACCTCAATACCTATATATGTGAAGTGTATATTGAGGTATTCATATGGATGTATAGTGTACTGATCAATTGGACACTGAGGGAAACTATTGCCAGTATTCTCTCATCCTTCATGCTTGTGCTTATCTGTATAATTTTTGGAGAATGTTAACTGATTCAATTGTTAATTGCTGTAGAGTTTGAAATAACAGTTGAAACTATATTATATGCTAATTGTTGTATAACTGCGGGAGAGTTGCTCCTAACACAGGATTATGAGTAGTTACTAAAATGAACTAATTCATTAACTCAACCATGTTTTGATTATTGTAGGATAAATTTGAGAGAGTTGACATGAATGATCATCGTGATCATATCTTCGCATGGATGAAAGAGTTATGGAACAAATGGAGAGGACACTTGCATGCAAAATATGTGAAGGATAAGCCAATTCAACAGGTTCTTAAGAATATTCTAAAGGGAGTAGACAAGAAAGAATGGGAGTGGTTATTAAAGAAACATTTTTCTTCAGAAAGTTTTCAGGTTTGCCTAGTGATTTAATAATCTATTTCGCTAAGGCATCTGCACTCTGATTCCCCTCCCTAGCACTTCAGTTGAAAAGTTGATGTTTCAAGAGCTTTTGTCTGGATCATTTCAGATATACATGATGGCTGACATGAACTCTCGTCTAAGTTTCACTTATTTAATTTATCGAATTATTTTTGAAGCTATTTGTCGCAAAGAAAGTTTGTAAAATGAGTTCTCCAGGACTAATATCAGATCTATGAGTTGTCATGGAAACATTTGTGGGTGCTGTCCAGATTACTATTATAAGATATTTCATTATTTTCTTTCTTCCCCTCTCCTAGTTTTCTTAAGTTGATAGATAACGAGTCAGAAAGGGGTATTCAACTGCTAGTCATCTTTTCAATTGAATGCGGCCTGGAGTTATAGACTGATTACTTCTGTGATTCAGTAACTTAAGTCAGTTCCTTCCAATGGTTACAATGTTCTCAATTTTGCCATGTGTTTGTTGCATCTTGGTCATATAGCTATTTTGCCAACAATTACATATCCGTGCTAAAAGTCTGGTTGAATTTCTTATATTTAATCTTAATATTTCACAAATATAGGTGAGAAGCAACAGGAATGCGGCAAATCGGGCTAAGTTGATGATGCTTCATCATATTGGTAGCAAGCCTATTCGTGAAATCATTTATCAAAGGGTATTATCATAAATTTTCTATTTTTCTAATAAACATATTTAGGAGCTATTATTTGACATGTTTGCATTTGATGTAAAGGGAGGAAAAGATGGCAACCCACCGGATTCGGCAACAATTTCCTTTGAGACCCATAAGAAAGATAACAAGCTAGTTGAACCTGAAGCAATTGAAAAACATGTATGTTTGGTAAATTGAATCTGTAAATTACTTGAAATTATGGTGGATTCTAATTTTAAATGTTCTTTGTATATATTTTGTAGGCTCAAATCGAAGAAATAGCTCAAGCAGATCCATCTCTACCTAGCATAGAGATTGTAGAAAAATGTTGTGGACCTCAAACTCGTATCCATGTGTTTGGATTTGGGGGTGGAGTGAAGGCGAAAGACTTGAAAGGTGGAACTTCTTCAAAGGCTGAATTACTGTCTGTGCTACATTCAACTCAAGGAGAAAACAAATCTTTGAATGAGGAAAACAAATCCTTGAATGAGCGCTTGTCTACCTTAGAAGATGAGATGAAAGAAACGAGGAAAATGAGAGAGTACTTCACTGCTCAACAATCACATGTCCCGCTTACGACGACATAGCCCATTTCAACTGAATGACCACTATTTTTGTCTGCTGACCAAGTTAGTAACGATATACCCAACTTTTTAATTTTTATTCATGATTTGCGTAGAGTCAATTTCTTGAAATTTGCTCAATCTGCTGCACCTTGTTCTTTTTTGGAGTGCGTTTTTTGTTGGACACCATTGTCTAGTCTTTCTCAGGTAAATTCTGAACTGTATCATCACTCTTAGCCCCATCCTTTGGACAATTAAACTTCCCAGCAGCTATATGATTACTACATGAAAATTTAGATGTTCGACCAAGTTCCTGTCCGTCCTTATTAGCATCAGTAGGTTTGATAGTTTATGAGTTTGGTTCTTTGTGCATATCAGCAAAGTTCAAAGCCCCGGATACATGTGTGTTAACAGATTTCACTGGTGTCGTGAGCACTTGCCTAGCTGCTTCAATCATCTCAGTTCCCTTCTCCTTTTTGCCTTGAATTTGTTGATCATTAGCTATAGATTCTGTTGTCTTTTACTGTGCAACTACAACAGCTCACTGATCATGATTAGCTTGCCCTGAAGCATCAGTAAAGTCACCACAATCAGCAGTAGCTTCAGATATTCCATCATGCTCAGTTACCACAACTAGCCCTTTCAGAACCTATGTAGCATAATTGTTTTTGTCCAGTGACTTAACACCTGCAGCCATAACATCTGCATTAGGCTTATTAGTAACCATACCTGTAGTATTTGTAGTCTGCTCATCACCAGCAGTCCCTATCAAAGTACGACTAGAATTGGTATTCTCTTTTGTTGCATCTGCCGCCAAGGCATGTGATACCCTAATTGGTGCACCATCAACCATAAGCTCTGTAGACTTAACCAGCTCCAAGTTATTGTTTCTTCGCATTCAAATAGTGCATGTAAGTTGATGAATAATTATGATATTTAGGTACGTCTAGTTCTAACCATCCAGCCATCCTTAGTATTGGAATGAATTGGACTATATAGAAAATACCAATGATTAATTATGCAGATGGCAACTAATGCAATTGAGGCCTTACTTAGATAATTAGTTGACTGTTCTTTCGCTGATAAATGTTCATAAATAATAGTTTTGCTGTGTTGTATTACTGTAATATTCATCTTCCTGGGAACCTTCTATAGAGCTGGGATGTCTCACGCCTTTACAAGAGTCAACTGACTCTGTCCCGTAAGGAGTTAGAGAAATGTGCATCACCTTGTAGTTTTTCCAAAGCTGGACCATCTTCCTCGACGAACTCATGTACTCCTTGAGCTGTTGCTACTGTTTTTCCTTTTAACACACAACATTCTCTTATATTTCAACAATAAAGTCCTCGATCGCTCCTACATCATAGGTTTTTTTTGTCAAGCTAGAAATTAGCTAGAATCAGCATAATGTAGACCAGATGACATATTACCGCAGTGTAGCCAAAACTAGAAACTGAAAGGATCCTCCAGTATTTGCTTGAAACCTTTATCCTTCAAATAAGGCTAGCAGAGTTCCTTGTGTTTCTTTTTTTCTCCTTCCAAAATCTTGATTGGTACTACAAGAGTAAAAGTGGCATTGAGAATTCGATATGATATAATGCTTGCTGTGTTATCTGGTTAGTAATGCTTCCTAACCAAATCTTTGCTTTTAGTATTGTGGCTGCATTAAGTTTTGCTGCTTACATGAAATTGTTGGCTTTCTCTAATGAATCTCTTCTTGGCCATAAAAGTTTTGTTACTGTTGTTTTTCCCTTTCCTATCCTATTCCTTTGATTTTGTTTTGTCGAGTTAGCGCTCTACTTGAAAAGTACATTTTATACTACCTAATTCAAGTCTATTGAGGATCTTGGGAAGTCTATTGATGTTGTTGTCTGTTCATAATAGTTGGTATTTCGAATGGTAAATCTCGAATTGTCGTACCGGGATTTATCGAACCAAAGTAAGATTAACCAACCCAAAGCTTTTGTAATTAATTTTTCTTATATTCTTGTAGCCTTGTTGATGTTGCTTGATAACACCTGGTGAATTTAGACTACTTTTGGGGTAAGCGATTTAATTATTGCTCATTTAAAATTATATATGTTATTTTACCAATAATTATTTATCATTTTTTCAATCTTTTATACTTACAGGTTTTGAAGACTAAAGCTACAAGTCAAGATTCAAGTTTAGAATATGCACAAGCTCATTATTATTTTGCTAAATGTTATGTAAAACTTGATATCATAGTCTAGCTCGATTTAATAGCTAAGTTTTTTTTGTTGAGGTGTTGAGAAAACATAGAAAGTAACATCATCATAGGATTTGAACTTGACATTTTATCTTTTTATATCTAGATTTTTCAATAATAATTTGATATTGATTGATAAAAATAACTTTTTGTGGCATTGATCTTTTATGACTACTCATGGTTATTAAGAGACCATGAATACGATCACTAAATTATAAAATTATTTTAAATAGTGATGTCGTCTCTAAACATAATCTAGGACCAGTTAAAGGTTGGTCGCGAAAATGGTAACGATGAGAATGCCGACCAGGTTTTTTGTCCGTTTCTAAAAGATAATTTAGGACCAGTTAAAGTTATTTGCTAAAACGATTTAACAATGGGAATATATATATTTTTCATCGTCTATTAGGGACGAGAAATGTAATCTCTAAAACTTATTCACGACCAGGTTATTTTCAGTCTCTAAAATATAATTTAGGACCAGTTACAGTTCGTCGCTACAGAGTTTTCACGACGGGAATATATAATTCATTCACCATCTATTAGGGACGAGAAATACAGTCTTTAAATGTATTTAACGACCAAAATTTTCGTCCGTCGCTGAAGGGATTTAACGACCAGCTACTAAGACTAGTCGTTATTGACATTTAGCGTCGGAGGCTATTACGACGGGTTACGACAAGACTTTTCCCGTCGTAATATACCCTTTTAGGACCAGATTCCAACATTTAGGGACCAGAATTCCCTTCCTTAAAGGAAGTTTTTCTTGTAGTGCATATTGAACAAATGAGCTTCGATTTCTTTTTTGACTGAAGCATTAGATTCGTATCGTAATTGCGGACCTTTTGCAAAAACAATCATCAAGTTTGAATATCGTATGATGATTTTATGGTTGTTTTACTAAGAACTAGGTTGCCTGATTTTTCAGATTAATTACGAAATTGCCACTAGCAGAGTATTTAAAAATTTGCACTATTTGCAAATATTAAAACCTACATATCTCATTCATTATAAGGTCAAATGGAGTGATTCAAAAGCTTAACTTGACTAGAATTTCATAAGAAATGCATTAGAGGCATAAAAAGCGAGTTTCGGGATAGTTTGGCATAAGAAACGAGGCAGAATAACTAGCAAAAAATATATAAAACTAGGGTTTGTTCATTCGGTCATATTTGGAGCAGGGGAGCTCGGATTTGGGCGATTTCGGAGGTGATTTTCATCATATGGATTGGGGTAAGTTTTCTTTACTCGATTTTAGTTATATTTTATGAATCCATCTTCGTTTTTGGGATTTGATTGATGATTTCAAAGTTAAATTGAGGAAGTTAGGGTTTGAGTTTTGGAGAGTTTTAAGTGATGATTTGAGGGACCAAACGAAGTCCGATTTTGATAAATTTTATAAGTTAGACTCGGGAGAGGACGAATATTATTATTGTGCCATTTTTGACTGATTCCAAGATGTAGGCCCGAGGCCGGGTTCTGGCTGATTTTGGATTTTTGGTACATTTTGTAGTTTTTATTATGGAATTTGATTCTTTAGTACTTGTCGATGGTATTAATATAATTATAATTAGATTCAAAGCTTTCGGAGACCGAGTCCAGAGACGAGGGCATCCTGGAGTAGGATTTTAAACTATTGAGGTAAGCAACAGTTTTAACTCTGGCTTTGAGGGTATAAACCCGGAGAAATTGATATCATGTGATTGTTTGGTGATGATACCCACGCTAGGTGACGGGCGTGTGAGTGTTCACCGTGAGGGATTGAGATTTGGTCTGTCCGGTGAGGCTGTGGGGCCTAATGGTTGTTATCTGTAGTTATATGTTTACTTGTTGTTGAACTTGTTTTCCTTCATATTAGAGATCATGCTTAGGCTTTATTCATTCTCACGTTATTTGTACTCAATCATAGAAATTATTGTACATGTTTACCTTTGTCTCTATTATTTGGTAATATGATATGATACTTGATGTGGGTTGTGTCCCCTTATTTTTTGATGATCGTGAGGCTAGTGAGGTAGATGATTGGGTGAGGCCGAGGGCCTGGTTGTGAGGATATTAATACCATAGCGCGTGAGTTGTCCACGTAGCACTTTATTTGACCGTGCGGGTCTAGGTATTGACTATAGCGCGTGAGTTATCCGTGTAGCACGTGAGTTGACCGTGCAGATACATGTATTAATATGATGGCACGTTAGTTGTCCGTGCTTAGCGCTTGGGCTTTGGGAGTCCTTCCGGAGTCTGTACACACCCCTAGTGAGCACAGAGTGTTGAGTATTAAGTGCGGATTGCTGAGTACGAGTGCTGAGTGGTGGAGTGGCATTGCTGCGAGGCTGCATTTACTTTTGTTGTTGCTACATTTATCTGTTAAATTTCTTTGTGGCATTTGTTGGTTTTATGAAATTTACCTGTTTATTCCTACTACTTTTAAAATTGTTAAAAATAAACAATTGAATTTGTTTTGCTTAGCTCGTCACTACTGCTCAGTTCCTCAGTTATATCTGTTACTACTGAGGTGGTTGTACTCATACTACACCCTGCACTTTATGTGCATATCCAAGTGAGTTAGAGCCCGAAGATCATTGAGTTCTGGCCGACTTTAATTAGAGTCTGTAAGGTAGCTGCCAGCGTCCGCAGGATCTTGTTACTCCTCTTATCATTTTTTCTTTGGACAGTTAGATAGTTTGTATATCTCAGTTCTTAGTTTTACACGCTCATGACTTAGTGACACCCCGATGTTTGGGACTTGTTTCCATATTTTATAGTAATTATATTTAAAGTTTGTTTAGTTTATCAAGAATTGAATTATTGGAAATGTTTTATTAAATTCTTATAATCAAATTAGTAGTAATATTTTAGGAATAGGCTTGCCTTGTAACACGATAGGTGCCATCGCGACCATGGTTAGATTTTAGGTCGTGACAAGTTGATATCAGAGCCTAGGTTACAAGGTCTCACAAGTCATGAGTGGGTTTAGTATAGTCCTGTGGACGGTATGAAGACATTTGTACTTATCTTGGAGAGGCTGCAGAACCTTTAGGAAAATGTCACCTTCTTGAATTCTTATGGTGCGGTATTTATTTAGCTTGAAGTGTAACTCTTTGAATTCTTTCCATGCATTCGTATGCACACATGAATGCTCGGTATCAGTTGTGCATCGATGAATTGTGATTCCCTGGATGAGGTGCGAGATGTGATTTTTATGTGTTGATGTTGGGCCAGTATGGAGGATTTGAGGTCGGGTTTTGACTGTAGATTAAGCACTGAGGTGTTGATTGTGTGAGCACATGCTTATATGTCCGTTGGTGTCCCTATTAGTGGGATTCGTGATTTGAGGGCTATGTGGTGAGTATGATATGACCGCGAGATGAGTTCATATGATTTGAATGTGACGAGAAGGTATTGCTAAAGGTTTCACCTATTTGAGACTCCAGGTATGTTTTTAGACTCGTTCGAGGACGAACGTTTGTTTAATAGAGGGAGGATGCAATGACCCGGTTAGTCGTTCTAAGAGTTGTAGCCCCGTTCTCTCATTTCTGTTTCTTTATATGTTGTTCAACTGTGTTGAGTTGTATCGAGTTGGTATGTTTGGGTTCGTAGTAGTTTTGGGATGAAATGATCATTTAGTCTCTTAGTTAGAAAGCTAAGTTAGACAAGTCAACCGGAAGTTGACTTATACATAAACGAATTTGGATTGGGATTTTTATGATTCGATTAGATTCGTTGGTTGATTTTAGACTTAGGATTATGTCCAAAATATAATTTGGTGGTCCTTGGTAGAATTAGGCTTGAATTGGCGAAAGTTGAAAGTTAGAAGTTCTTAGGCTAGGATTCGAGGTTAATTTGCTATTGTTTTTGTTGTTTCGGAGGTTCAGTTAAGTTCGGGTAGTAATATATGACTTGTTGGAATTATTGATTGAGGTCTCGAGGGCCTCAGCAAGTTTTAGAAAGGTTTGGATTGTGTTGCGCTCGTTTTTCTTATGTTGTGACACTGTTTTTTCAAGCATAAGTAACATCATATTGAACAAATGAGCTCCGATTTCTTTTTTGATTGAAACATTAGATCCGTATCGTAATTACAGACCTTTAATTAAAAGAATCATCAAGTTTGAATATCGTATGAGGTTTTTATGGTCATTTTACTAAGAATTAGGTTGCCAGATTTTTACAAATTAATTACGAAATTGCCACTAGCAGTGTATTTAAAAATCTGCACTAATTGCAAATAATAAAACCTACATATCTCATTTATTATAAGGTCAAATTGAGTGATTCAAAATCCTAACTTGACTAGAATTTCACAAGTAATTCATTGGAGGCATAAAAAGTGAGTTTCGGGATAGTTTGGCATAAGAAATGAGGCAGAATAACTGGTAGAAAAATAAATAAAACTAGGGTTTTTTCATTTCAGTCATATTTTGAGTTGGGGAGCACGGATTTGGGAGATTTTGGAGGCGATTTTCATCATATGGATTGGGGTAAGTTTTCTATACTCGGTTTTAGTTATATTTTATGAATCTGTCTTCGTTTTTGGGATTTGATTGATGATTTCAAAGTTAAATTGAGGGAGTTAGGGTTTGAGTTTTTGAGAGTTTTAAGTGATGATTTGAGGGACCAAATGAAGCTCGATTTTGACAAATTTTATAATGTTAGACTCGGGAGAGGACGAGTATTATTATTGTGCCATTTTTGACTGATTCCGAGATATAGGCCTGAGGTCGGGTTCTGGCTGATTTCGGATTTTTGGTATATTTTGTAGTTTTTGTTGTGGAATTTGATTCTTTAGCACTTGTTGATGGTATTAATCTAATTATAATTAGATTCAAAGCTTTCGGAGACCGAGTCTAGAGACGAGGGCAACCCGGAGTAGGATTTTAAACTAATGGGGTAAGTAACAGTTTTAACTCAAGCTTTGAGGGTATAACCCTGGAGAAATTGATATCATGTGATTGTTTGGTGGTGATACCCACGCTAGGTGACAGACGTGTGAGTGTTCACCGCGAGGGATTGAGACTTGGTCTGTCCCATGAGGCTATGGGGCCTAATGGTTGTTATATGTAGTTATGTGTTTACTTATTGTTGAACTTGTTTGCCTTCGTATTAGAGATAATGCTTAGCCTTTATTCACTCTCACGTTATTTGTACTCAATCATAGAAATTATTGTACATGTTTACCTTTGTCTCTATTATTTTGTAATATGATGTGATACTTGATGTGGGTTGTGTCCCCTTATTTGTTGATGATGGTGAGGCTAGTGAAGTAGATGATTGAGTGAGGCCGAGGGCCTGGTTGTGAGGATATTAATACCATAGCGCATGAGTTGTCCACGTAGCACGTGATTTGACCGTGCGGGTCCAGTTATTAATACCATAGCACGTGAGTTATCCGTGTAGCACGTGAGTAGACCGTGCGGATCCAGGTATTAATATGATGGCACGTGAGTTGTCCATGCTTAGCGCTTGGGCTTTGGGAGTCCCTCCGGAGTCTGTACACACCCCCAGTGAGCGCAAAGTGTAGAGTATTAAGTGCGGAGTGCTGAGTACGACTGCTGAGTGGTGGAGTGGCATTGTTGTTGCTACATTTATCGGTTAAATTTCTTTGTGGCATTTGTCGGCTATATGGAATTTACCTGTTTATTCCTGCTACTTTTAAAATTGTTAAAAATAAACAATTGAATTTGTTTTGCTTAGCTCGTCACTACTACTTAGTTGCTTAGTTATATTTGTTACTACTGAGGTGGTTGTACTCATACTACACCCTGCACTTTATGGGCAGATCCAAGTGAGTTAGAGCGTGGCGATCATTGAGTTCTGGACGGCTTTAATAAGAGACTACAAGGTAGCTGCCAGCGTCCGTAGGACCTTGTTACTCCTCTTATCGTTTTTTCTTTGGACAGTTAGACAGTTTATATATCTCAGCTCTTAGTCTTAGACGCTCATGACTTAGTGATATACCGATGTTTGGGACTTGTTTCCTTACTTTATATTTTTTATATTTAGAGTTGGTTTAGTTTATCAGGAATTGAATTATTGGAAATGTTTTATTAAATTCTTATAATCTAATTAGTAGTAATATTTTGGGAATAGGCTTGCCTTGTAACACGATAGGCGCCATCGCGACCATGGTTAGATTTTAGGTCGTGACAAGCTGGTATCAGAGCCTAGGTTATAAGGTCTCACAAGTCATGAGTGGGTAGAGTCCTATGGACGGTACGGAGACGTCTATACTTATCTTGGAGAGGCTGCATAACCTTTAGGAAAACTTCACCTTCTTGAATTCTTATGGTGCGGTATTTATTCAGCTTGAAGTGTAACTCTTTAAGTCCCTTCCATGCATTCGTATGCACACATGAGTGCTAGGTATTAGTTGTGCATCGATGAATTGTGATTCCCTAGATGAGGTGTGAGATGTGATTTTTGTGTGTTGATATTGGGCCAGTATGGAGGATATGAGGTCGGGTTTTGACTGTAGATTAAGCACTGAGGTGTTGATTGTGTGAGCACGTGCTTATATGTCCGTTGGTGTCCATATTAGTGGGATTCGTGATTTGAGGGCTATGTGGTGAGTATGATGTGACCACGAGACGAGTTCATATGATTTGAATGTGACGAGAAGGTATTGCTGAAGGTTCTACCTATTTGAGACTCCAGGTATGTTTTTAGACTCGTTCGAGGACGAACATTTGTTTAAGAGAGGGAGGATATAATGACTCGGTTAGTCGTTCTAAGAGTTGTAGCCCCGTTCTCTCATTTTTGTTTCTTTATGTGTTGTTCAGCTGTGTTGAGTTGTATCAAGTTGGTACGTTTGGGTTCAGAGTAGTTTTGGGGTGAAATGATCATTTAGTCTCTTACTTAGAAAGCTAAGTTAGACAAGTCAACCGGAAGTTGACTTATGAGTAAACGAATTTGGATTTGGATTTTTATGATTCGATTAGATTCATTAGTTGATTTTAGTCTTAGGAGTATGTCCAAAATATAATTTGGAGGTCCTTGGTAGAATTAGGCTTGAATTGGCGAAAGTTGAAAGTTAGAAGTTCTTAGGCTAGGATTCGAGGTTAATTTGCTATTGTTTTTGTTGTTTCGGAGGTTCAGTTAAGTTCGGGTAGTAATATATGACTTGTTGGAATTATTGATTGAGGTCTCGAGGGCCTCAGCAAGTTTTAGAAAGGTTTGGATTGTGTTGCGCTCGTTTTTCTTATGTTGTGACACTGTTTTTTCAAGCACAAATGATATCATACTAAACAAATGAGCTCCGATTTCTTTTTTGATTGAAATATTAGATCCGTATCGTAATTACGGATCTTTAGCTAAAAGAATCATCAATGAGGGTTTTATGGCAATTTTACTAAGAACTAGGTTGCCAGATTTTACAAATTAATTATGAAATTGCCACTATTTAAAAATCTACACTATTTGCAAATAATAAAACCTACATATCTCATTCATTATAAGGTCAAATTGAATGATTCAAAAGCCTAACTTGACTAGAATTTCAC
>MU690232.1:71856-89467 GCA_026770625.1 Nicotiana glauca
CCCCCCCGGAGTCTGCACACCCGCAGTGAGCGGGGGTACCCATATGATATGAGAGTGAGCCCGAGGGGCTGATATTGTACTCTCCGGGGGGCTGATTACGTCTTGAGCGATTGATATTGAGCCCGAGGGCCGGATTTCTACTTGTTACTTTACCTGTTAAATTACCTGTTTTACTTGTTCTTAAATGAGATTTCATTTGATTCTACACTGTTTTACTGCTTTAAGTGATTTTACTACTTGATATAAAATTGCTTTATGCCTTTGCGTGTTTTTATGCTTTCAGTCATTATTTATAATTATTACTCACTGGGTTGGAGTACTCACATTACTCCATGCACCATGTGTGCAGATTCAGGCATCGCAGAGTCCGCTCCTGAGTACTGATCCTTCCAGGCCAGGCATTGATCTAGAGATTACGAGGTAGCTGCTGGCGTCCGCAACCCCCATTCCTCCCTTATCCTTTATTATCTACGTTTTCTTCATACTATTGTATCGGATTCCATACGTTGTAAACTTGTATCAGATTCAGTAGTAGCTTATGACTTGTGACACCCCGATTTGGGCTGTGTCGGGATGCTTCCCCTTGTTATTATCGCTATTTTTGCAAATTATGGTTATTTTAATCATGTTTTAGAAATTTTTATGATAATTAATTGTTTAAAAGAGGTGTTCGTTTTGGTTTGGATGACCTTGTCTTCATGAAAGACGCCGTCACGACTGGGTTCGGGGATTGGGTCGTGACAAGGTGGTTTCAGAGCCTAGGTTACTAGGTCCGACGACTCATGAGCAGGTTTAGTAGAGTCTCGCGGATAGGTATAGAGACGTCTGTATTTATCCTCGAGAGGCTGCAGAACCTTTAGGAAAAACTTCATATTCTTGAAATTCTTGCCGTGCGACTTTGTTGATCCGATAACTAAACTTCTGTTATTCTATTCTCTCGCAAATGGCGAGGATTCGTGCTACCGGACGAGGTGGAAGACCACCAGTGCCACCCACTGAGGCCACCAGAGGCCGTGGACATGGTCGTGGTCATGGCAGAGGCAGAGCAGTGAGGGAAGAACCTGTTGATCCACCAGCTGCCCCAGCTCCGGATCAGGCTCCAGCAGCACCAGTTCAGGCACCAGCTGTGCTCATCGTGATTCTGGGTCTTTAGGAGACCTTGGCATATATCTTGACAGTTTGCAGTGGCCTGGCTCAGGCAGTTTCAGCCACCACAGCAATAGCTACTTCACAAGCCGGGGGAGGCAATCAAACCCCCGCTGCTCGCACACCTGAGCGGGTAGTACAGGGGTTAGAGACACCGGTGGCACCTCCAGCTCAGCCGGTTGCACAAGCTCAGGAGTTTGTAGTACCAGTTATTCCAGATGATGAGCAGCGTCGTCTTGAGAGGTTTTCTAGACTCCAGCCTCCGTCATTCAGTGGTGTTGAGGGCGAGGATGCCCAAGGTTTTGTTGACAAGTTTCAGCGAATGCTCCATACAGCGGGGATTCTTAAGACTAATGGTGTGGCATTCACCACCTTTCAGCTTGCTGGGGCTGCTTTCACTTGGTGGGAGGCGTATGTGAGGCATATGCCTGTTGGTGCAGCGCCCCTTACTTGGCAGGAGTTCTCCACTCTCTTCTTGGAGAAGTATGTACCGCAGTCCCGCAAAAGGAGTTACGCAAACAATTTGAGTGGTTGAGACAGGGGGATATAACCATATTCCAGTATGAGATGAGGTTTTCAGAGTTGGCTCATCATGTCATTTGGATGGTCCCAACTGATCGTGAGAGGATCATGAGATTTGTTGATGGCCTTAACTACCATCTCTGCATTCTTATGACTAGAGAGAGAGTATTGGGTGCTACGTTGGAGGAGGTGGTTGATAGATATGGGGAGATTGAGACGGTTTACTGTCAGAATCGAGAGGAGAACCAAGAGGCCTCGAGGATCGGGTAGTTATAGTGGTGCTCCTTCGAGGGGCCAGTTCCAGCATGGTAGAGTTCGTTCTTTCAGGCCTGCTAATTCAGCCCGTCCAGAGCATCGCGGGGCATTTTTAGGTCGTGGTTATCATGGGTCTCAGTAGGGTCAGCCTTCACTCAGCACCCTCCAAGCATAGAGTTCATCTCGTGCCCCGTCAGCTCAGGGTTCATCTATGCCTAGTGCATCTGCTAGTCACTCCGGTGCCATAGGTTGCCTTCAGTTCCCTTCTCCATCACCTGGGAGTTGTTTTGAGTGGGCATGTGTGGAGGAAGTGTCCTCGTCGTGTTGCGAGTTCATCACAGTAGAGGGGTCAGCCCTCGACTTCTGCTTCAGTTACTTCACCACCCGCCCAGCCAGCTAGGGGTAGAGGTCAGGCAGCCAGGGGTCGCCCCAGAGAGGGAGGTCGATCAGGTGGTGGCTAGACTCGTTTCTATGCTATTCTAGGCAAGGCAGATGCTATTGCTTCTGATGCTGTCATTACAGGTATTGTTTCAGTCTACCACAGAGATGCCTCTGTATTATTTGATCTCGGTTCCACCTATTCTTATGTGTTCTCGTATTTTGCTCATTATTTGGGTACGCCCCCAAAGTCTCTTGCTTTGCCTGTTCATGTGTCTACCTCGGTGGGCGATACTGTTGTTGTGGACCGTGTGTATCGGTCATGTGTTGTAACTATTGGGGGTCTAGGGGCCCAAGTTAATGTATTGCTATTGAGCATGGTAGACTTTGATGTTATTTTGGGCATTGATTGGTTTTCTCCGTGTCATGCTGTGAGCACGTGATTTTTGCCCTAAGCAAATTATTCCAAAAGTTTCAAATAATTGATTTATTTATTTTGTTGCATTTTCGTGTTAATTGGTTGCATGATAACTCATATGAAAATACAAGATATGCAATTTGTTTTAGAACAAAATTTAAAGAAATTTACAAAAATAGTTCTTAGGCAATTTTATTTGATAATTGTTGCATTTACCTTTAATTAGGATTTTAAATAAATTTTAGGAGTAAATAGTGTAATTAGGTTTTGTCTTAATTTCTTACATTTTTATAAAAATCAGAAAAAATACAAAACAAAAAATAGAAAAATACAGGAAATGATAATGAATGCAAAAGCAGAAGAAAGAAAAAAAAGGAAATACAAAAAGAGGAAAAAATAGATAAAAGAAAAGTGAGGAAATATTTTAAAAAGGGGTGTTGTCTTGTTAAATACCCGAGATTGGGCCAATTTTATTGGTTTCAGCTTAGCCCAATCCCACCATAACCCATGACAGACTAGCCCAAATGGTCACCGACCCAGTCTAATAGTAACCAGACCCGGCCTGCCCACTACTAATTGAAACGACATCGTTTGAGCGTCGATCAATCATGGCCGTTCATTCCCTTAATCCAACGGCCTGAATCCTTTGTTTGGTTATTAATAAAGCTGTCTAAAAACATTAGCACAAACCCTAGACAATATGCAGCCTCCTCGTACCCCTGCCCCCTCTCCGCCAGCCACCACAGCCCCGCCTTATCTCGGTTCTATTTCGCCGTCCGCCACCGCCGGCGGAGCCCCAAACGACCCAAAAATTTCACCATCGCATCATCTTTCCCTCCTCTTTCAATTTTCGCGCCTGAAATCCCTCGAATCCCAGTTAAACTCCTCGAATCTTCAATTTGATTTTTTCCGGCCAAGTCACAAACCTATCCAAAACTCCCCAAATTCATACCCCATAGTCCCCATGACTCCCTCAACCTGAATCCCAAGCCAAAAACCATCAAACATCACTGATTAAGCTCGGATTTCGGATCTAGGGTCTTCGAATTTTTAGCCCATTGGAATCTCAATAATTCGGATGATTTTGATTAATGTTATAAGTTTATTTTCGACAAAATAAACTTATAATATTAATTAAATTAAATTTGATAAATCAAATCATGTTGAAGCGTGAAGTCAGTAAGTTTTGAGTTTTCCTTTCTCTTTGTTTCAGTTCTTTGTTGCTCGTGTTCGCGTAAGGATTAATTGCTAGTGTAAATGTCGTTTAGTTTTGGTTCTGATTCTGAAATTAGTTGTGTTTTTGACTATTGGTGTTATTTAGTTTGAGTTGATTCCTGATTCTAGCTTAATAAATGTTTTTAGCTTAATTCTGATAGTTTAATCGAGATCTTTAATTTTTCTATTGATTTGGTAGTCTGTTTTTATCAAATTTAATATTTGTTTTAGGCTTAATTCTGTTAGTTTAATTGTGTATTCATTTGATTTTTATTCTATAGTTGATAGTTCTTTTATTAGCTCTTTTATGAATCATAGGTGATTGGTTATAGTTGAATTAGTTTTGATTAATTGGGTTCCAGTTAAAGGGGTGGGTTAGATTAGTCTAGTTATTTCAAATAAGTCCAAGGGGTATTTTGGATATTCCTAGATGGAAAGAAGACTGTAGGTCATACTAGAATAGTTTGGATTCTAGAATAGGATTGTAATGTATATTTTCACAAGTTAAGGGATTGGCTTGGGAAACAAGTTAAAAACTGAAGGATTAGGCTGAAAATAAAGAGGGACTAATAGGGAAAAGAGAAATGTGAGGGCTGCTCCTCTTTTGGCCTATAAAAAGGCATTATTAGTGCCTTAAGAAATAAGTTTTTTCAGCCTCCAAAAAATTCCTCCCAAAAAGCTCTCTTCAATTTGCAGATCTGATTTGAAATTCAAACATCCAAAAATCCAAAATATAGAAAATTTAATTAAAAAAACCAAAAAAAAAAGGCAGTCACTATTTAATTGAAATTTTCAGTTTAATTTCCAGTTTTCTTAGCTCCAAGTCTGGTATAGAGGTTTCAGAAGTGTTGTGATCTGATTCTGAGTGTTTTTGCGGTTTAATCAAATCATTTTGGGTTGAGTGTTGCACTGTGGCAGTATATTTGAGTTGGTTGTGGGGTGTTTTATTGGTATACCTGCTACTGTGGTGATTTACTACTGGTTTTGCTTTGAATTCATTTCTGAAATTGCTGTGTTGACTGCTTCATTACTGGTTTTGAACTCGTCCCTGGGCTATTGCTGTTGCTATCTCCATTGCTGACCTCTCCTTCTCTTAATTTTTAATTCCAGGTATACATTTGCCTTCACACTGATGTAGCTTCACGTTTGAGCTGAAATGAAAGCATTCAATTGTTTGTTTGTCAAAGGTTGTTAGTGATATATGTTATGTAATGAATTTTGTTTAAATCTATATATAAAAATAGAATTCAGATAGTATAATTTGTATCTAATTGGACTGATTCGGACTGTGATGATAATCAGTAGGTGTTAGCCCGTTCATTAGTTAGGGCTCTTGTATTTTGATAATTGTTTGGATTGCTAAATTCGGAATGTATTAGCTATAGTCAACTTAGTTCTTATGTTCAAACTAGCCACAATAGTTTACATCTGTTTTTTCTCTTTTGTATTTGTTAACTAATGAAATTAAAGGATACCTGAAACAGGATTTGGTCTATGATCCTTGTGATATTAATGTTAAAAATAGAGTTAAAAACTTAGGCCTGTGAACTTTTTCATATTAACAGTTAAAATTGAAAACTAGTCCATATAGTTTATCTCAATTCATGAGAGTTCTGAATAATGAATGTTAGTATAGGCATGATAATGTGAAATAGTATCAATTGAACATGTATTACTGTTGTTTGTTATTTGAATTCACTGTTAGCAACAGCTAGGAATTCGCTAGTGGCTAGGTAGTATAGGATTTTGAGTTGTTGAATCAATGATGTAAAATAATTAATAACGAAAAATTGCTAAAAATAGTTGGTGTTTTTTTTTTGGGAATTAACTGGGCCGTTCGACCCTGCCCTTTTAAGTGCTATTTTGGGCCGCTGATTGCTCCAGCCTTTGGGCCCCAAATTATCAGGCCCAGATCTGCTATAACCAAGTCAGTCCTTCTTTGATTTTGGTTTGTTCTCACTGGGCTTATTTTGGAACCCAATAGTCGGACTGTAATGCTAAATTACCAATAGGACCGGTAATAAAATTAATTAGGACCTCTTCTTTTATTTAGAGACAAATAAATATAGAAAATCATAGCTTACTTTAGGAAATACCTTGTAGAATAAAATGAGACGAGCCTCGTCAAATAAAACCATAAATTGCGGGGCCCTCATTCAATGCTTAAGTAAAATACTTAGAATTCAGGATGCGCCGTTTAGCGAATTTCATGGCCTTCCCCAAAGATAATAACGCGTTAGACACCTTAGATGCGCTTTTAATAAAATTACATTCCTAAATACGGGTGCAAATTTATGTGACCCAAATCTAAATCTCAACGAAGTCGAAATGTGTCAAAAGCCACGGGTGCACTGGTGCGGCGTGGTTCGAGATACGTTTTCACGATGTTGTAATTCTTATTAAAAAATAAATATATAATAAAAGCGGGATATTAATAAAAGGCACATAGGTTAGAACATGTTTTTGAAATCATATAAAATCAAATACAACAGTTGAGCGACCGTGCTAGAACCACGGAATTCGGGAATGCCTGACACCTTCTCCCGGGTTAACAGAATTCCTTACTCGGATTTCTGATTCGCGGACTGTTAACAGAGTCATAATTTCCTCGGTTCGGGATTCAACCGGTGATTTGGGACACCATTAATCTCCCAAGTGGCGACTCTGAATCTTAATAATAAATCCCATTCCGATTGTCCTTTAATTGGAAAAACTCCTTTTACGCCCTCGCGGGTGTAGGTGAAAAAGGAGGTGTGACAATGCTATTCTAGACTGTCATGCTAATACAGTCACTTTGGCAATGTCGAGTGTACCAAGGATCGAGTGGCATGGTGTGACTGATTATGTTCCTAGTAGAGTGATCTATTTCTTGAAATCCCAATGTATGGTTGGGAAGGGTTGTCTCTCGTATCTTGTGTAATGACTCGACGGAGGTTTTGAGGTCCTAGTGCTTCGTTCAGCAGTCTGAGGCCATAAACAGCTTCATTTCAGGTATTATGGCATATACGCGTGGTCGGAATTGAATTTCGGGAAGTTCATGGTCAATTTGGAAAGAGGATTCTCATTTCGGAAGCTTAAAGTTGAAAGAATGAACTAGGATTGGAATTTTAAGTAAACGACCTCGGAATTAGGATCTGAAGGTTTCAGCAGGTTCGTATAATGATTTCGGACTTGGGCGTATGCCCGGTTCGGGGGTTGGATAACCCGGGAACGTTTTCGCGCCTATTGTGGAAGTTAACATTTTAGAAGAAATTTCATAAGTTTGGCTTGAAGTGTATTTATATGTTATCAATGTCCATTTGGGATTGCAAGACTATGAATAGCTTCGTATGGTGATTCTGGAGTTGGGGGCGCAATCGAAAGTGAATTCGGAGGTCCGTAACTCGTTTTTGAGCCATTTGGCTAAAGATAAAAATTTGAAGGTTTTTGAGAAGTTTGACTGGAGTTGGACTTTTTGATATCAGGGTTAGAATCCAATTTCAAAAGTAGGAGTAGGTTTGCAATGTCTAATATGACTTGTGTGCAAAATTTGAGGTCAATCGGATGTGATTTGATAGGTTTAAACATCGAAAGTAGAAGTTTAAAATTTCAAAGTTCATAAAGCTTGAATCGGGGTGTAATTCATGGTTTTAGCATTGTTTGATATGATTTGAGGCCTCGAGCAAGTCCGTAATGTGTTTTGGTATTGGTTGGTAGGTTTGGTTGAGGTCCCGGGGGCCTCAGGTGGATTCCGGGTGGCTAACGGATCGAATTCGGAGTTTGAAGAAGGGCTGGAGCTGTTGCTTCTGGTATTTGCACTTCTGCGGATTTAGGACTGCAGAAGTGGCCCCGTAGAAGCGAGGAAGAAGCCACATAATTGGTTGGATGTGAAGCAGCCTAGGACCGCAAAAGCGTCCCTAGATCTGCAAAAGCGGAACCGCAGAAGCGGTGCGCCATCCACAGAAGCAAAAATTATGCTGGAGCCAGTGTCCACAGAAGCGGCATTTCATCCGCAAAAGCGGGACCGCGGAAGCGGAAATATTTCCATAGAAGCGGAAATTGCTAAGGCAGTGAGGGTGTTCTAAAAATTGGATTTTGGCTATGTCCTCTCATATTTTCTTGGCTTGGGCGATTCTTGGAGGGGTATCAAGAGAGGATCTTCATCATTAATGATGAGCTAAGTTATCCCCACCTATTTTGAGTTAAATACATCAATTATGTTTGGATTTGAGCATGAAAATTGTAGAAAAAATTGGGGTTTGAGGGAAGACCTAGGAAATTATTGTTCTTGGAATTTGACCATGATTTTGGGCATGAAATTTAGAGAAAATCATATATTTGAGTTAGTAAGTTTATGGGTAAAGTTTATCTCCGAAATTTTTTGGAATCCAAGCCCGAGGGCTTTTTTTGTGAACTCTTCGATCGGAGTTAGGAATTGCTACATATTAGATTGTAATGAATAATTGAGCATATATTAATGGATTTGCATAACCATTGGCTAGTTTTGGACCGTGGTGCATCAAGTAGAGCCTTCGGAAGGGCATGGAATGCCGGTTATGGATCTTCAGAGTGAGGTGAGTCTCCTTTCTAACCTTGTAATAGGAAATTGTCCCCATAGGTGAAATAATTGATTATCTTCTCCTAATTGCGGGGGCTACGTACGCATGAGGTGATGAGAGTCCGTTCGTAGCTACTATTATGCTATTGTCCGGGTAGTTAGGACCTACAAGCATGTTATACTTGGATTATTTATGGACCCATTGATAGCTTTAATTGCTTCTATCACCTTGGATTAGTAAATGAATTTAAAAAGTATTAAACGTCATTTTTCCTGAATTGTTAAAAGAGAAATTGTTTTATTTGGATAAATATCCCCCGATAAGTTCTTAATTTACTGATTGAGCATGTATCTCTATGTGTACCTGCGTCGCATGCATGATTCACGAGCAGGGTATGTATTTATGGAATAGGCTGAACGCCTCGACAGATTAAATAGGTGCATCTATAGGCGCGCCGTCGACCCTCGGCAAGTGCACAATTTATATTTCTGTTGGATCGGGTCGTCGTCTCGGTGTGATTTGCGCATGTTATTTGTCGCTTGAGAATTTTAAACGTGAAATTTGCCCTTCGTGGCTTGATATATATTGATAAGATAATAAAGAGTAAACCTTGAAAATCCTCAATTATTTGTTGAAGGTGTTTACCTTTTTTCCGGCTGCGTGAATTAGAACCGCTATATAAATCCATGATTTCCTCACATTGTTAGTATATTGTCTATTGACCCCTAGTAAGTGTCGAAGTTGACCATCTCGTCTCTACTTCTTCGAGATTAGGCAGGAAACTCATTGAGTACACTTTGTTTACATACTAATACCACACTTCTATGCATTTTTGTTGCACATGTATATGTAACCCTAGTGGCCTACTGGACGTAGCAGCACGGATGATTCTGGTATTAGGTGAGTTGCATCATTCGAGATGACTACAGCTAGAGCAGTCCCTTCCAGTGTACTGTATTTTCTTCCTGTCCATTGTATTCCATACGGATGTTGTATTTCATTTTCTTGTCAGTAGATGCTTATGCACTTGTGACACCGGGTTCTGAGATAGTTTGAAGTATTGTATTAACTATTTATCATTTAAATTTGATTTGAGACTATATTCTTTAAAATTGCTAAATTTGAAGGAAAATCCTTGATTCCAAAAGCATTAAAATGAGATTTTGATTAAGTAATCTGGTTGACTTGCTTGACGGCAATGTCCGGCGCCACCACGTCTCTTAGTGGATTTTGGGTCGTGACATCTTGCCGTTGTGAGGGATGTTGGAGCTGAGGCTCCCAGTATTGATTTTGTCTGAGTTGTGAGGAACATCCCTAATGTATTTCCTGTAGACTTGCCGGGCATGCCACCGGATAGGGATATTGATTTTTGTATTGACCTGGTGCCGGGCACTCAGCCTATTTCTATTCCACCATATTGCATGGCACCGGCAGAGTTGAAAGAATTGAAGGAGCAACTTCAAGAACTCCTAGATAAAGGGTTCATTCGGCCTAGTGTGTCACCCTGGGATGCACCGGTTTTGTTTGTGAAGAAGAAGTATGGCACTATGAGAATGTGCATTGATTATGGGCAATTGAACAAGGTAACAATTAAGAACAAGTATCCTTTGCCTCGCATTGATGATCTATTTGACCAGCTTCAGGGAGCGAGGGTGTTTTCCAAGATTGATCTCCGTTCGAGTTATCACCAGTTGAAGATCATTCATGCATATAATGAACAGCGTGTTCCGGCCTTATCTTTATTCGTTTGTTATAGTCTTCATTGATGACATTCTGGTGTACTCGCATAGTCAGGAGGAGCGCGCGAAGCATTTGCGAGTTGTATTAAAGAGATTGAGGGAGGAGAAGCTTTATGCAAAGTTCTCCAAGTGTGAGTTTGGCTCAGTTCAGTGGCTTTCTTGGGACACGTGGTGTCCAACGAGGGTATTCAAGTTGATCCGAAGAAGATAGAGGCGGTTTAGAGTTGGCCTAGACCATCCTCAGCCACAGAGATTCGTAGCTTTCTTGGGTTGGCAGGCTATTATCGCCGTTTTGATCAGGGATTCTCATCCATTGCATCACCCTTGACCAAGTTGACTCAAAAGGGTGCTCTATTTGTATGGTCGGACGAGTGTGAGGAGTGCTTTAGGAAGCTTAAGACAACTTTGACCACAGCTCCAGTGTTGGTTTTGCCATCAGCTTCAGGTTCATATACCGTGTATTGTGATGCTTCGAGAGTTGGGATTGGTTGTATATTGATGCAGGACGGTAGAGTTATTGCTTATGTTTCTCATCAATTGAAGCCCCACAAGAAGAACTACACTGTTCATGATTTGGTGTTGGCTGCTATAGTTCATGCATTTAAGATTTAGAGGCATTACTTGTATGGCGTACCTTGTGAGGTGTTCACTGATCATCGCAGTCTTCCGCATTTGTTCAAGCAAAAGGATCTTAATTTGAGGCGGCAGATATGGTTGGAGTTGCTTAAGGATTATGATATCACCATATTGTACCATCTGGGAAAGGCCAATGTAGTGGACGATGCGTTGAGATGAAGGGCAGTGAGTATGGGGAGTTTGGAGTACATTCCAGTTGGGGAGAGACCCCTTGAAGTTGATGTTCAGACCTTGGCCAATCGGTTTGTGAGATTAGATATTTTGGAGCCCAGTCAGATGTTGGCTTGCGTGGTTTCTCGGTCTTCTTTATATGATTGCATCAGAGAGCACCAGTATGATGATCCGCATTTGTTTGTCCTTAAGGACAGAGTTCAGCATGACGATGCCAGAGATGTGACCATTGGTGATGATGGAGTGTTGAGGATGTAGGGTCGGATTTGCGTGCCCAATGTGGATGGGCTTCGGGAGTTGATATTTGAGGAGGCTTATAGCTCGCGGTATTCTACTCATCTGGGTGCCGCGAAGATGTATCAGGATCTTAGCCAACATTATTGGTGGCGGAGAATAAAGAAACATATTGAGGGGTTTGTAGCTAGGTGTCTCAATTGTCAGTAGATGAAATATGAGCATCATAGACCGGGTGGATCACTTCAGTAGATAGTTATACCCGAGTGGAAGTGGGAGAGGATCACTATGGATTTTTTTACCAGACTCCCACGAAATTTGAGGAAGTTTGATGCTATTTGGATGATTGTAGAAAGGCTGACCAAGTCCGCGCACTTCATTCCTATCTGCACTACTTATTCTTCAGACGGCTGGCAAAGATATATATTCGGGAGATTGTTCGGTTGCATGATGTCCCAGTTTCTATCATATCAGATCGGGGCACTCAGTTCACTTCCCAGTTTTGGAAGTCTGTTCAGCAAGAGTTGGGTATCCAGGTGCAGTTGAGCACAACTTTTCACCCTTAGACGAACGGTCAGTCCGATTGCACCATTCAGATATTCGAGGATATATGGGATCGGTTTCCACCTATGTTATTGATTTCGGAGGGTCATGGGATTAGTTTTTACCGCTTGTAGAGTTTGCTTACAACAACAACTACCAGTCAAGTATTCAGATGGCTCCATATGAGACTTTGTACGGGAGACAGTGTAGATCTCCAATCATTTGGTTTAAGCTCGGTGAGGCTAGGTTATTGGGGACGAATTTGGTTCAGGATGCTTTAGATAAAGTGAAGGTAATTCAGGAGAGACTCCGTACGGTACAGTCGTTGAAGAAGAGTTATGCGGACAAGAAGGTTCGAGATGTATCCTACATGGTTGGTAAGAAGGTCCTGTTGAAGGTTTCATCCACGAAGGATGCTATGAGATTTGAAAAAAAAGGGAAGTTGAATCTGCGGCTCATTGTGCCATTTGAGACACTTCGGAGGATTGGGGAGGTGGCTAATGAGCTTGCCTTGCCACCCAGCTTGTCCAGTGTGCATCCATTTTTCCATATTTCTATACTCTGGAAGTATATTAGGGACCCGTCCTATATTTTGGATTTTAGTACGGTTAGTCGGAGGGTGATTTGACTTATGATGTAGATCCAGCAGCTATTTTGGAGCAAAAGGTTCGAAAGTTGAGGTCAAAGGATGTAGTTTCAGTGAAGGTGCAGTGGATAGGTCAGCCCGTGGAGGAGGCTACCTGGGAGACCGAGCGGGAGATGCGCAGCAGATATCCTCACCTATTTGAGGCTTCAGGTATGTTTCTTGACTCGTTTGAGGACGAACGTTTATTCAAGTTGGGGAGGATGTGATGACCCGACCAATTTTCTCATGAGTTCCCGCTCTGTTTCCCCATTTTTTTCTTCTTTAAGCCTTGTCATCCGTGCTTTATGTGGTCAAGTAGTTTAGTTTGCATTCGGATTGGATTTGATAAGAAATGAGACACTTAGTCTCTTTTAAGAAAGGTTAAGTTGGAAAAGTCAACTAGATATTGACTTATGTGTTAGAGGGCTCGGATGTGAGTTTCGATGGTTTGGTTAGCTTCGGGAGGTGATTTGTGACTTAGGAGTGTGATCGGAATTAGTTTTGGAGGTCTGATGTAGAATTAGGCTTGAATTGGCGAAGTTAGTATTTTGGTGAATTTTGGTTGATTGGTGAGATTTTGATCCGGGGGTCGAAATCGAATTTTGAGAGTTGTTGTAGCTACTTATGTGATTTGTGATGTGTGTGCAAAATTTCAGGTCATTCGGACGTAGGTTGGTTGGGTTTCTGATTAAAAGTGTGTTTCGAAAGTTTTTAGAAAACTTAGGCTTGAATTCGATGTGAATTGATGGTTTTGGTGTTGTTTGAGGTACTTTGATGATTGGAACAAGTTTGAATGAGGTTTTGGGGTATTGGTTCTTTTAGTTGAGGGCTCAGGGGCCTCGAGTTAGTTTCGGATGGTCAATCGGACCATTATCTATGTTGAAAAGTTGCAGAAAATGACCACAGTTGTTGCAGAGATTTTTGCCCTTCGCGATCACGAGGGCTTAGTCGCGTTCGCGTTGAAGGATTTTGGGGTGATCTGAGGTTGCAATCACGTTCGCGAATGAGGGCTCGTGCTCGCGGAAGGTTATTTTCTGGTGCTTCGCATTCGCATGGGTATGTTCGCGTTCGCGTATAAGGATGTGGGGACCAGTGAGTTTTGTTCTTCGCGTTCACATATGGTGTGTCGCATTCGAGTAGCTTTAGGTGAAGTGGTCATCGCGTTCGCGTAGGGAAATTATTGGTCAAAGTAAATTTGTGCGCGTTCGCGAAGAAGGAAGGGTCAGACCTGGGCAGAAGGTTTTTAAATATTTCATCTGATAGTTTGAGCCATTATTCCACCATAGTTGAGTATTTTGAGAGCTCTTTGAGGGAAATTGAAGAGGGATTCTAGGAGAAGTGATTGGAGGTAAGTTCTATGAACAAAAACGTGATTCTATTATGAAATTTACCTAGAAATTCATGGAAATTTAGCCAAAAATGGAAGAAGTAGGGCTTGGAATTTTGAGATTTTAAATTGGGATTTGAGGGTCATTTGGACTCCGATTTTGGTCTTCTTTATATGCATAGACTCGTGGAGGGATAAGGAACCCGTTTATGTAAAAAAATTTGAGTTTGAAGAAACGGGCCTGGGGCTTCGGTTTTGCTAATTTCGGAATATTTTACATTTTTCGATTGTTTTCGCTTGGGTTTTGTTCCGTTAGCAGATTGTGACGTATTCGCTCTACTTTTGGATAGATTCGACGCGCGTGGAGGCCAATTTGAGGGAAAAAGTTGTCGCAAGCTAGAGTTGTAGCCGGTTCGAGGTGAGTAGTGATTGTAAATGATGTCTAAAGAGTTTGAAACCCTGGATTTGCACATCGTAGTGCTGTATTGAGATGAGACACGTGCTTGATGATGAGTGTGGGGTCGTTTTTCTACTGGGGATTGTGACTTGGTCCGTCTTGATTGATGATTTTACCGGGTATTAGACTGAGGTTAATTTGCTATCATCATGACTTGGGTTGTTTGCCATATTTGGGCTTCGTGCCAATTATTTAAACCCTTTGGGGAGTTTTTATCACTGTTTTGACTTATATTCGAACTTAGTCCCGTTGATATCTATTGTTTTACAAACTCAACCACTTTTACTCAGATTTGAAACAAAAATGATATTTCTAAATTATAGTTTGGGCTGAGAACTACGGTTTTTCAAACGCCCGAGGGGCTTGTGATGATTTTCGGACTGAGTGAGGCCGAGGGCCACATGTGAGGATATGCTGAGTGATATGAGGCCGAGGGCCTTAGATACTTTATATGCCACGAGGTGGCTTGAGTGATGTGAGGCCGAGTGCCGAGTGATATGAGGTTGAGTGTCGAGTGATGATGCCACGAGGTAACTTGATATAGCGCTTGGGCCATTAGGGGCCCCTCCGGAGTCTGCGCACCCACAGTGAGCGGGGGTACCCATATGATCTGAGAGTGAGCCCGAGGGGCTGACATTATACTGAGAGTGAGCCCGAGGAGCTGGTACTATCTTGAGCGATTGATACTGAGCCCGAGGGGCGGATTTCTACTTGTTACTTTACCTGTTAAATTACCTATTTTACCTGTTCTTAAAAGAGATTTCATTTGATTCTACACTGTTTTACTACTTGATATAGAATTGCGTTGTGCCTTTGCGTGGTTTCATTCTTTCAGCCATTATTTATAATTATTACTCACTGGGTCGGAGTACTCACATTACTCCCTGCACCATGTGTGCAGATTCAGGCATCATAGAGTCCACTCTTGAGTGCTGATCCTTCCGGACCAGGCAGTGATCCGGAGATTACGAGGTAGTTGTTGGCATCCGCAGCCCACGTGCCTCCCTATCCTTTATTATCTATGTTATCTTCAGACTATTGTATCGGATTCCGTATGAAGCAGACTTGTATTAGATTCAGTAGTAGCTCATGACTTGTGACATCCCGGTTTGGGCTGTGTTAGGATGTTTTCCCTTATTATTATCATTTTTTTAAGCAAATCCACTAGGCATGTGCCTAGGGCTAGTTTTATTAATAATAAACGAAAAAACAAACCACATAGGAAGAGTATGTGTAAGGGATATGGACCTTACCTTACTAATCCTATTGAGGCAAAGAAGAAGCCTCATCTACTAGCAAGCATGCAAATAATAGGAACTTGAAAGAACCAAATATTCTATGATCGCCATAGAGTTTATAATACACTCTATGACGTTATTACAAATGATGATGCTTCGAAAATGATAGATTAAAATAATGTAGAAATTAGAGTCTTGCCCCTCATTTACCAAACTTGTGAGTTCTTCAATTTGAACTTCCTTAAAATCCTTAATTGTCTTCAAATAATCTTCAAAATTTTTCATTTCTTCTCCGATCTATTGGACCTCGTATATGTGGAAGGGGCAACCCCTTTCTGCTTTGCAGCTCTCATTGGAAGTTGCCTGAGTGTTATTCCTTGATTCACCTCCTTTTTTTTACTATGCTTAGGCGAGAAATCTCCACTTGTAGCTGCCTCTTCCGGACAATATTCACTCAACTCATCTTCTTTTGCTTCATCAGAACTATCAAGACGTAAGTTGAGCTCTAGTTTTTGATTAGCCTCTTCTTGTAGAACCATCTGTAATGGCTTTATTCTTGCACTACCTGGTTCATATCTTTTTGCCTCTGAAGTTTTCATCTTTTGTGAAGTCGTTTTTGATCCAATTGAGTATGCGCATCTTTGAGGTTTTGGGCTTATCATCTCATCCAGTAAATTTCTTTCCTACAGACTGTTAATTGGAGCAATTGCATTCTGTTTTTGTTGTCCATTGTTTTGAATTTGTTCAACGGATTTTTGATTGCTTTCCAATAGCTGCTCATGTTCTGGGAATGAAGCTGCTTCATGACGCTCATAATTAGGATCAGAAATATTTAAAAGATCTTGGAGGATGTTTGTAGGTGTTAAATTATATTGTGCAGCCATTCCACTTGTAATAGGAGTTGGACTCGCTGCAACCTGCTCAGCTACTGCCCCTTCCTTTGTTTTACCACCTTGTCGAGTTGACGAAATAATTTCTTGAATGTTTTCTTCACCTTCATCATGGTCTTCAGTTATGTCAGACCATGTCTTACGCTTAGAGCTAACTGCCTCATGTAGCTCATTAAAATTCTGGACTGGTTCATCACTCAATTCTTCACTCATGTCATTTTCATGTGCATCGCTTGCATGGTCTGTCACTCGTTTTGGATTTTTTGTTGCAGATGACATCATGGAGCAGATGACATCATGGACAGTGTGTCCTGATCATGTGACGGATTTATAGATCGATCAAACATCTCATTTGAGGGTACCTCATTGTGTGATGTATTCAATCCAACTCCAATAAACCTCTTGGCATTAACCCATTGTAAAGAGAACCCTTTATTTGCATTAAGTAATGTGTTTAAAGGGTTCAAATTTTCCAGAATTTGAGCTCCAACAGCTGTAAAATTTATATTAGGTGTGATGGAGTTACTGGCTATATTATTTTCTTTCTCAACCAACATCGGTTGCCTACCGTTTACCTGATCAGCTGCTGGTTTTTGCTGCATACCAGCTGCAATAACCAAAGCAGGTACACCTTCCAGTTCTTTTCATTCATCTTGCTCACCATTACTTGCTAAGTCTACTGTTTTTTAGCTGTAATAGTAGCCTGAGTAACCCCAGCATTAGGTCTATCCCCAGTTGCATTCAATGCAACACTAGGCTCCAATTTTGAACCAACAATAGGTGATTGTATTCCAGCTTTCTCAACATGTTCTACCACTATTACTGCTGCATGGTACTTGGCAGTGGTTAGTCGATCATCTCCAACTATTGCACTGTCTTTCACCATCTGTTGGAGTTGCCCTTTTTTATAATTTGCTGAGCACCTGGAACTTTGAGACTTCCAGCAGAACCTCTATTGCACATTCCCTGAGACAGAGTCCCCTGCTCAAACCCTTGCATCCTTTCAGTACAATCAACAGCACCATTATCTAACACCACTAGATCTGTATTGTGTGATGCTGCTATACGACCTTCTGCAATTTTAGACTTTGTTTCTCCAGTTGGTGTTTGGGATATAACAGTATTAATTCCCACCTTCCTGATGATGTCCATCTCACTTGAAGAGTATTAGGCATGTGCCTAATAAAAGTTTCTTTGGTTTGGTAGCCAACCTTGTTGACTTGTTTTGGTTAGGTAGCCAACTTTGTTGAATTAGTTTTGGTTGGTAGCCAACCTTGTT
>MU690232.1:93534-118464 GCA_026770625.1 Nicotiana glauca
ATAGACAGGGTACAAAAAATTAGTCTGTGAAAAAAATAGAGAGTGAGCGATATTGTAGTGAGGTGGGAATATCAAAAGAGGGTTATTTCTTTTGAGTGTTGTAGTGGTCTTTGGAGGATTTTACTCGGAACTACAAAGTGTAAAATTCCTTACTATAGTGATATCAGTTTCTCCTCTCGGGGCCGTGGTTTTTTCCCTTATTCAAAAGGGTTTTGCACGTAAAAATCTTGGTGTCATTGTTACTCTTTTATTTTTATTAATTACCGTATCTCAGTGCTACATTATTATTCCGCTTTTATTACCGTGAATATTATTTCTGTGGGGGCTTATTCCCAACACTTCCCACCTGGTATATCAGTTCCAGATTTTACCAAACCCTTTCCTACATTACTTTGAACCCCTTCAACTTTATCAATTACCCCTGATCCAATGTGTGCATTAACAGAAGGTCTAGCACCTACATGTATCTTAGTTTGATCAACCTTCCCTTGTCCTGTAACACCTGTAGATTCCAAGCTTTCTTTCATTCCTTGTTGTTCCACATCATGAATCACATATTTACCATTAGGAGCAGTTTGGCTTTTAGTAGAACAATCAGTTGCAATCTCTTCCACGCCCTCAACATTCCTTTTTGAACTTGCAACACTTGACATAATAGTTGCAGCAGTAGCCAATTTGTCATAGGCCTGCACTATTGGATTTACGATATTAGAGACTCTTGCTAATGCTACCCTAGCAGGCACATCACGAGCATGTGGAATAGGCCCCTTATCAAGCTTTGAGATATCACCACCAACCTCAATCCCTTCACGACCTAAGGCAGTACCTGATACCAAATGTTCCTTATCCTACAGTAAACCATCAGTTTGTTTCATTCCCAATTGTAACACCTCTTCTGATCGTGCAGCCTCAATTTGCCCAGCTCTTTTTGCATTCAAATAGCCCCTAGCATCTCCTTGAAGGTGTTCAAGCATGACACCCTCGTTGCTAGGCAGAATACTCTCCCCTGCTGTATTTTTTGCAACAGCCTCCTCACCAACCTGTCTCTTCATTACACGACATGATTTTTCCTCGTGACCTTGGTGTTTGCAGTACGTGCAATAACTTGGGAGATTATCATAGACAACTTGTTGATCATGAACAAAATTTTTTTCTTAATTCTGTCTGTCATAGTGAATTTAACTTTTTTTGTATCTTTGTCCACAAGATCAAGAATCACCTTAACTCTTGCGGCACTAGGTCGAGTTCTCTCTTGTGTTGTCTTGTCAACAGCAAGGGCTTTACCCACAGCTAAAGCAATCGACATTAAGGTTTTTTTAGCAAAAAAAATTTGGGGCAGACTTGGGAACGAAATCCAAACAACTGCCAACGATGTCTCCTCCTTTGGATTGAAATCTAGTATCCATGGGAATGTTCTAAAGAAAAATTATTCACCTTTTGCTTTTACATATCCAGTAGATCTTGATAGAAACTTAACATAGTCATTGAACAGATTAAATATAATCAACAAGTGACGGAATTCAAGCAGTCCTATATTGCAGTACCCTTGAACATCGAATTGCGACGAGAAAATTTTTCTAAATTCTTGAAGATCAGGTTTTCCGTATGAGAACTTCATGATAACAGCCTGATGTAACCCTTCCTCCCTTGTGAATTGATTGATATCATCCATTGAAAATTCTACTGTTGGTTCACCATGCACGTAAGTTACAGGAACCAACACAAGTTTGTTTAAAATTGCAGCATCTTGTTTTGGACGTAAGTGATCAGCATATAGCTGTTTTGGATTGTTGTTTGTTATTGTTTC
Source organism: Nicotiana glauca (assembly GCA_026770625.1). Classification (NCBI taxonomy): domain Eukaryota; kingdom Viridiplantae; phylum Streptophyta; class Magnoliopsida; order Solanales; family Solanaceae; genus Nicotiana; species Nicotiana glauca. The sequence goes on from MU690232.1 coordinate 95,342, forward strand.
TGAATTGTTTTGGATTGTCTCTCCCACAGCCAAAGGCTGGGGAGAGCTCGCAGCAGGCATGGCTGCCAAGATCAGAAGAAACTCGCCAAACCTAGAGAGAGAAAGAAAATTCTCTAGGGATTCTTTGTTATTTGTTATTATCGTTGTTTCCGCAAGTTATGGTTATTTTAATCATGTTTTAGAATCTTTTATGATAATTAATTGTTTAAAAGAGGTGTTCGTTTTGGTTTGGCTGGCCTTGTCTTCACGAAAGGCGCCATCACGACCGACTTCGGGGAGTGGGTCCTTAAAAAAAAAAAAAAAAAAAAAAAAAAAAAAAAAAAAAAAAAAAAAAAAAAAAAAATAATATATATATATATATATATATATATATACACACACACCTTTACCATAACTAGCTCTTTTCATTTATAGAAATTTTGTATATTTATAAGATTTAATATTTTTTACATAAAAATAATTATTAGTAACAATATTTGGGGCCGTGATTTTTAAGGGGCCTAAAGCAAGGTTCTCACTTGCTTAACCCTTGAGTTGGCTCAGACTAGAACTTGAAAACTAATCCCTAAGTAATTGTAAGTAATTGATAAATATAATTATTAGTCTTAGTATACGCACGTTGCGTGTGTTTTCTATCTTAAAAAGTAACTATTGGTAAGAAAATTACATAGTTATATTTTTAAATTGTATTGAATTATAAAGTAAAGTGTAAGTTTCTGAAATTGATGAATATTAATCTTATATAGCTAACTTAATAAAGAAAAAAATTTGTTCATAAAATTTTTCAGTTATTATTTAATATATTTACCTTAAATTTTCTTTCTAGTTATAATTTATCGGTTAAATTTCAAAAGTTATTGTGCTTCATTTTTAGTGTCAATAAATATACATAGCCTTGAAATTTAAGAATCATGACCCTGAGATATGGATCATCCAAGGCATATTAGCATGGCATACTCCTCATGTTCGAACCGGAGTTTGAAACCAAACTCCTCCTCACTAGGATAGATGGGGCGATTCAAGTTTTTAATTTTTTTTTTTTTCAAAAGTTATTCTCAAGTTCAATCGAAAAGATAAAAATAGGTCATTATCTATACTTCTTTTACGATTCTTTAAAGTTTTTTTTTTCAAATGACATAAATATAATTAAATTTTATGTAATTTCAATTTATCGCTTTTCAAAGGTTTCCTTGTTACCAAGCTAGTGAGATTTTAGTTGCTGAGATATAAAGCAAAAAGATATATAATTTACATAACTTTATTGAAACGTGTGCGAACAAAAAAATTATTACTCAAACATGAAAATTTAATAGGTCGAACAAATTATTATGAAAAAAAATTTAATATATAATGAAAATAGTAATTAATTTTAAAGTCCTGAATATTATTAAAATATATAAATCATATGTTCAAAATAAAAACTATTTAAGGATAAAAAAATCAACTAAATTTTTCATAGAGATTCCATGCCTTTATAATATTGATTTAAGCTTGTACAGCTTAGTATAATTAAATATGATATTAAAATTATAACGACCCGGGTGGTCGTTTTGGGTATTTGTGTCATGACCCAAAATCCACTAAGGGTAGTGGTGGCGCCGGACACTGCTGTCAGGCAAGCCAACCAAATTACTTGATGAAGTTCTCATTTTAACAATATTGAAAACTAAGATTTTTCTTTAATTTTTATAAATAAAAAGAGATAACCGCTTCAATTTAAATTAAATAATAAGCAATTAATACAAAATATTTCAAAACCATCCCAGAATCTGGTGTCACAAGTGCATGAGCATTTACTAAGAAGGAAATGAAATACAACATCCGTTCGGAATACAGTGGACAGAAAGTAAATACAATATACTGGAAGGGACTATACTACCTGCGGGCCGCCTCGAATATTGCAACTCACCTAGTCCCAGCATCGTCCATGCTGCTACGCCCAGTAGGCCACTAATAACACATGAGACTGTGCAATAAAAATGCACATAAGTGTAGTATGAGTACAAAAATAACGTATACTCAAAAAGTATCCCGTGTAATCTCGAAGAAGTAGAGATGAGAGGTCGACTTCGACACTTACTAAGGGTCCAATAATGTGGTGTCAATAACACATGAAATTGTGGGTTTCTATAAATATGATTTTAATCCAATAGAAGGAAACAAATAAACAATTATTTCTTTTATAGGAAATTTTCAAAATTCCTTTTCATTATTTATCCAAATATTCTGAAGCCAAGAAGAGGCAATAACAACTTGAATAAGTTCAAGGCAGCAATACAAGCATGCACAAATCATTCCGAGGCGTACGACCCGCTCCAACAAAAAATAAAATGTACACTGCCGAGAGTCGAACGGCGCGAACTATAGATGCATCTGTTTAATCTGCCGAGGCGTTCGGCCCGTTCCAAAAATAAACACACAGACAGCCAGTCAAGAAATCCACACGGAGTAATTATCCAATGAAAACAAATCATCTTATAACCATTAAGAAAAATGCAGTTTTATCTGTTTAGAAATTCATTTACCAATTCGATGTGATTTGAGCAATCCTAGTTGTCAATAAGTTTACAAATAACTCAAGTACGACATGCTTTTTGGTCCTAGACTACCTGAAAAATAGCATAATAGTAGCTACGCACGGACTCTCATCACCTCGTGCATATGTAGCCCCCACAAATAGAAGCACATAATCAATTAACTCACCTATGGGGACAATTCCCTCTTACAAGGTTAGAAAGGAGACTTACGTCGCTCCGAAGATCCATAACCGGCATCCCTCACCCTTCCGAAGACTCTAATTGATGCACAATGCTCCAAAACTTGCCAATGATTATGCAAATCCATTAATATATTCTTAATTATTTATTAAAATCTAATTTATAGCAATTCCTAACCCCGATCGAATAGTTGACGAAAATGCCCTTGGGCCCATGTGCCCGGAATCCAAAATTTTTTGAAGATAAAGTTTACCCATAGCCTCACGAACTCAAATATATGATTTTCTCTAAATTCCATACCCAAAATCGTGGTCAAAATCCAAGAATACTAGTTTTCTAGGTTTTCCCTCAAACCCCAAGTTTCCTACAAATTTTAAAGTCTAAATTCATATATAAACTTTGTATTTAACTCAAAACCAGTAGAAATCACTTACCTCATGCTTGGTGATGAAAATGACACTCCAAAATTGCTCCAAAATCGACTCACATGGAAGAAATCAAGTGAAAATGAACCAAAACCCGATTTTTAAAAGAACACTGCCCAAGTGACCCTTCTTCGCGAACGCGGAAATGCTATCGCGTTTGCGAAGCACAACCTCTTCAGCCTCCAACTTTCCTCATCACGTTCGCGGCCCGTCTAACGGGTTCGTGAAGGCCAGCTACCTAGCCCCTACGCGTTCCTGTAGGCCAAAGACCCAGGCCCAGATTTCTCTTCTACGCGTTCGCGATCTCTCCCCCGCCGTTCGCGTAGCAGCCCGATCCAACCCTTCGCGTTCGAGACTTTCTCTTCGCGTTCGCGAAGGCCAAAACTAGAAGCCTCCCATTTTCCTCTTCGCGTTCGCGAAGAAGAAAGCCAGATACCAGCAACCAACAATAGCTTTTTATCCAAATTCGATTCGAAACCATCCCAAAATACACCCGAGGCCCTCGAGACCTCAACCAAACCTACCAACCAATCCCAAAACAAATTACGCGCTTGCTCAAGGACTCAAATCACATCAAGCAACACTAAAATCATGAATCGACCTCCAATCCAAGCTTAATGAACTTTAAAATTTCAAACTTCTATTTTCGATGTTTAAACCTATCAAATCACGTTCGATTGACCTCAAATTTTGCAGACAAGTCATATTCGACATTACGAACCTACTCCAACTTTTGGAATCAAATTCCAACCTCGATATCAAAAATTCCATTTCCGATCAAACTTCTCAAAAACCTTCAAATTTCTCTCTTTAGCCAAATAACTCCAAAATTACCTATGGACCTCCGAATTCACTTCTGATCGCGCTCCCAACTCCAAAATCACCATACGGAGTTATTCACAAGTTTGGAATCCCAAAGGGGCATCGATAACACTGAAATGCACTTCAAGACAAACTTATGAAATTTCTTTTAAAATGCTAGCTTCCATAATAGGCGTCAAAACGCGCCCGGGTTATCCAAAACCCGAACCGGGCATACGCCCAAGTTCAAAATCATCGTACGAACTTGCTGGAACCTTCAGATCCCGATTCCTAGGTCGTTTACTTAAAAATCTGATCTTAGCTAATTCTTACAACTTAAAGCTTATGAAATAAGAATTCTCTTTTCGAATCAACTCTGAATTTTCCGAAATTCATTTCCAACCACGCGTACAAGTTGTAATACCTGAAATGAAGTTGCTCATGGCCTTATATTGCTGCATGATGCGCTAGGGCTCAAAATGACCGATCGGGTCGTTACATTCTCTCCCACTTAAACATACATTCGTCCTCGAACGTGTTGAGAACTACACTGGAGTAGTCTGAAATTGCTGTTTGACACCTCATCCACCTTCCCGTGCTATCACAACTCAGTTGAGCACATTAGCTCGATAAATTCTGAAGATATTTCCTTTTATTCAAGAAAATAAGCCTTAGAGTCCAATTCCAACATCCGGAGTTCTATGCTAGTCCTGTTTCCAACATACGCTCATCATATCAATCACTACACATAGTTCCAAGACGTGACTGCATACCTTAGCTGAATTCACACCTTTCACCATTTTACTCATAGGTCCACAATAACATTCTCTGATCAATTTAGTCGAAATTCTACGAATCTGGTGCTCCCATTGCACCTCATGACCTACATAGGTCTTGCTCTAATCCTTACAATACCGCCATGACGGAAGAGATGTCTAGAAATTCATAACCGACTGTTGAATCAACAATTCATTAGGTCTATACTCCTGACAAGAATCATCACCTTATTCTGAACCGAATAATGGTCTTAGCTCCATAATATACTTTATATAGTCAGATTGCACTGATCTTAAATCCAATGATCTCGTCTCACCTAGTACGAACTGCTCAGGTAATAAGCCACCCTAACATAATCAAAAGTCTCATATGATGCCACAATGTGCCAATAGGCTACCAATTCGAACACGATACAAAAGGAGAACGAACTCTGGAAGGAACTACCTAACCCACGCTCTAATACAGACTTTCCTTAGAAAATAGGAAGCAAGACATACAAAAATAGCGTATAGAAAACTATACTCAACATCACACTGTTGTGGCGCACAACCCGATCCAGATAACATACCCATGGCAGCGTGCCACCTGATCCACACATAACATACTCATGGAGGCGTGCCACTGGATCATCACATAACATACCCATGGTGGCGCGCCACTTGATCCACATATAACACTCACCTAAGGAAATGCACATCGAGCTAAATTGCTCATTACAATAAAATACCGAATTTTGGTCACAAGCACACTGAGTGCATAATACCATCCCTGAGGGGACATATAGCGCTATAAGATACAAAACTCAAGTACAACTGAGGTGTGATATACAATCTGAATCTCAAGAGCCATTTTGCTCATATAACATCATTTCTACACGGATCCCCAATACATAAGCAATTTCTCAAGCTGTCTCGCAACTCACACGACGTAATGTATCATTGCATGAAATATCTAACTATGATAACACCCTGACTACTCCTCCATAAGGAGCGCATTACTGAAATGAACATGTTTGGCCTGATATAGAGCCCATATTCACATTTGAATCCATCCACCGACCTCAAACTGATTCTAGTCGCACTGACTAGGCTAATAACCTTTTCAAGTTCCATAATAACTCTCCTTTCTTTCATAACGCATAAGAACATCCATCATAACCGGAGAAATCCTCTACAATCCACAAATTAATAGACTGAGTGCCCTCCAGGCATACATTCTCAAATCAATGATATTATCACAACCTTCATATTTGGTTTAAGTCTTTAATCAATCAAGTCACTACCTGCCATACTTATACAATCATCCTGTGGGACACACTCCCATAACCTACCATAACAAATAACTGGGTCGTACCTCCAAACCACCGGCTGCATTAACGCTGAAAAGTGACCAAGAATCATTAACCAAGATGCAAAGCCTTTTTCACAAAACACCAATCTCAGGTGACGCAAAAGACAATGCCAACTTACCTTAAACATCGAAACTCATTTCCTGCTCATCTGAGATCGTGACCTCCTTGTCCTCACCAAACTATTACCTTGATCTCCACTTCAAATTCCATACCACTCACTGCACCAAACATGCTAACATACGATAGAACATGCTTTCCATCATAGCTTCGGAACCACTATTAGGTTAACACCTCAATCATATAAAACTTTTTGCTTAACTTACTTTAGGAGAACCATAGCGGAACACAGGTGAATTCTCATGACCGTAGAATATGCAAATCTCTAAGTAGTGGTCTAACCCACCATAACCCTTCCAGGATGCGCCTACACGTAACAGGCCACAAGGGTAGAATACTTTCTAAATACCACTAACTACGGCTGCTGACAAGCCTCGCACATACCATCGCAATTCACTTGCATAACTTGATCACGCTGAAAGAACTTATCATTACTAGCAACATGCCAATTCGACTATGGCTAACCAATCCCTCTTATTCCAATTTGTCCTAGATTGCCTTAAAAATAATAATAACTCCATTCAACACATAACAAATTCCACCCACACTTGTCCCGAGTGACCTTGAATCATGAGACCAAGCTGTCTCAAATCCCACGAACCATTTCGTACCTCCCAATCGCTACATCGCAAGTCAAAACATCATAGAACATTCTGTGCCTCTTCTCATAGGCTGCTACCAAGCTTGGTTCTTGACCGTACATATAGGCTCGAATACATTTGGCACCCCACTTTACCTCTTTGAATCCACTAGAGTCGTTGCTGAGAGCCGCCCGCTCTGACTTAGCCTAAATATAATCAACTCCATGATTCTTCTAGCACAAGCATACCCTCTCGGCGAAGCACCCGATAGAATCACTCTCAAGTCTGAACATGGGCCAATAAGGCCAACGATAGCACACCTTTAATAATTTCTTTGCTCAAATTACCACTTATATTCTTTTCCCGTAGCTGAAATAACCCATCAATATGCTTATCACCAGAAACTTCGCAAGTAGTTAACCATGCAACCCAATCATAGACGGTGGGAATCTCCAACTTAGCTCGAAGCCACTATTACATAACTCTGGAGTTCACCAGGATTCTTAATCTCTTATTGACATAACCTTGCGCAATCAACCACCAAAATTCTCGATATCTTACTGTAGAAACCCCCTTTTTATACTTTGAATCATTAACAACATTCGCACGACCAATCCTTTTGCTGTATAACCAGTATAATCCTTCGCAGAAGCCTCGCCAACCACGCGACTGCTAACCTGCTCACAGGAATAACCCACCTGTAGAAATCACTCCCCGACATCTTCCAACGCTGCTGCATGGGGTACAATTACTACAACATCAATAACCCATCCTAAGTCCAAGCTCACTTTCCAGTTGCACGAGTCCATTCACCCTTCGTGGACATCAATTAAATGTGTGGCAACATTCTTCCAATTCAAAGTTATGTTGTATCCTTCTTCATTCATGCAGCTCCTTCCCGTTATATCAAATCTCCTACTGCATAATAGCCCATACTTCAAATTAATCCGTATGCCCAAACCACCAATCACTAAAATTCCCCCAAATCACTCCATACTCTTATTAAGATGCATAGTCATCCTACCACAATGCCTGTCACACCTCCTTTTTACACCCAGCCTAAGGGGATATAAGGGAGTTTTTCTACTTTAAGTGACATTATTCGAAATGGGATTATTTATTTAATTTTATTCAGAGTCGCCACTTGGGATAGTTTATTTGGTGTCCCAAGTCACCGTTTATTTTAAATCCCAAATCGAGGAAATTTTTGACTTTCCTTTTTAAGTCTGCGAACCAGAAATTCTGAATAAGGAATTCTGTAAACCTGAGGGAAGGTGTTAGGCACCTCCGGATTCCGTGGCTCTAGCATTGTCACGATCCAAAATCCACTAAGGGTCGTGGTGGCGCTGGACACCGCCGTCAGGCCAGCCAACTCAAATACTTGATTAAATCTCATTTTAGCACTTTTGAAATCCAGAATATTTCCTTCATTATTAAGAATTTTTTTAAAGAATGGGTTTCAAATCAAATTTAAACGTTGAACAGTTAATACAATACTTCAAACCATCCCAGAAACCCGGTGTCACAAGTACATGAGCGACTACTGATAGGGGAAGTAAAATACAATATCCGCCCGGAATACAGTGGACGAAAAGTAAATACAGTACATTGGAAGGAACTACTCTAGCTGTGGTCGCCTCAATGATGCAGCTCACCTAGTCCCAGCGTCATCCATGCTGCTACGCCCAATAGGCTGCTAGAGGTATATATACCTGTGCAACAAAATGGCACACAAGTGTAGTATGAGTATGTAATCAGCGGGTACTCAGTGAGTGTCCCGCCTAATCCCGAAGGGGTAGAGACGAGATGGTCAACTTTGACATACTCTAATGGTCTAACGGTTATTCATTCTCAATATACATATCAAATAGTGGATTTATTTTCTAACATGATTTTTTATCCAGATAGAGGAAACAAGTAAACATATAATTCTTTCATAGGAAAATTTTCAAGATTTCTTTTCATTATTAACAAGATGATCTCGAGCCAGAGAGAGGCGTGTAACGACTTAAATAAGTCCAGGCAGCAATACAAGCATGCGCAAATCATACCGAGGCGATGGCCCGATCCAACATAAATAAATGTGCACTTATCGAGGGTCGATGGCACGCCTATAGTGCATCTATTAATCTGTCGAGGCATTCGGCCTGGTCCAAAATAAACACACACTGACAGACAATCAGTCAAGAATTCAACGTGGAGCAATTATCCAAGAAAGGCCAATTCTCTTTAATAATTTGGGAAAACGAAGCTTAAGTCTCTTTAGAAATCCATTTATTAATTTAATATGATTTATTATTACCTCGCTCGCGAATCATCCATGTGACGCGGGTACACGTAAGATACATGCTCAGATAGTCAATTAGAATTTTATCAAGGAGTAATTATCCAAATAAGCAAATTCTCAGTTTAACAATTTAGGAAATGATGTTTAATCACTTTTTTTAAATTCGTTTACTAATCAAAGGTGATTTAAACAATCCAAGTCATCAATGAGTTCATAATCTACTCAAGTATAACATGCTTTTGGGTCTTGGACTACCCGGATAATAACATAATAGTAGCTACGCACGGACTCTCGTTACCTCGTGCGTATGTAGCCCCCACAAATAGGAGCACATAACCAATTTAACTCACCTATGGGGTAAATTCCCCCTCACAAGATTAGAAAGGAGACTCACCTCGCTCCGAGGATCCAAAGCCAGCATTCTACATCTTCCGAAGACTCCAATTGATGCACCACGCTCCAAGACTAGCCAATGGTTACGCAAATCCATTAATATATGCTCCAATATTCATTACAAACTAATTTATAGAAGTTCCTAACCCCGGTTGGAATGTTGACCAAAACGCCCTCGGGCCCACGTGCCTGAAATCCAAAACTTTTCGAAGATAAAGTTTACCCATAACCTTATGAACTCGAATATATAATTTTCTCTTAATTCCATACTCGAAATCCTGGCTAAAATCCAAGATTATAATTTTCTAGGACTTTCTACCAAAACCCCAAATATTTCTACAAGATTTCATGCTTAAATCCATGGTATAGTCGTGTATTTAACTTTGTAATAAATAGGAGTGACTTAACTTAATATTGATGATGAAATCCCTCTTTGAAGCTCTCCAAAAATCGCCCCCAAGCCATGCAAAATGGGTGAAATGAACCAAAATCCCGATTTAAAAACAAGCCCCTGCCTCCAGTCATTTGCGCCTTTGCGGAATTATAGCCTCTTTTGCGGCTCCGTTTTTGCGGACAGAAGGCCGCTTCTGCAGCTTCCCTGGCTTAGCCCCCTTTTCGCTTCTGCGATCATACCACCACAGATGCGGTTCCGCTTTTGCGGAGCCTTGACCGCATCTGCGGTCCTCCCCCAAGGCCTTCTCTTCCGCTTCTGCGATGCAGCTTATGCAGATGCGGTTCCGCTTCTGCGGAATTTAGACCGCATCTACGGACCTCAAGCTTTGGAACAAAAACTGCATCTGCGGCTCCCCGTTCACTTTTGCGGTGCCGCTTCTACGGTCAACCAACCACAGAAGCGAAAATACCAGCAACCAGATGCCTTCAGCTCTCTTCCAAATTCCAATTTCGATTCGTTAACCACCCGAAATCCATCCGATGCCCCCGGGATCTCAACCAAACCTACCAATCAATCCCAAAACACATTACGGACTTGCTCGAGGCCTCAAATCACATCAAACAATGCTAAAATCATCAATCGACCTCCAATCCAAGCTTAATGAACTTTGAACTTTTCAACTTCTATTTCCGATGCTTGAACCTATCAAATCCCGTCCGATTGACCTCAAATTTTGCACACAAGTCATATTTGACGTTACAGACCTACTCCAACTTTCGGAATTGGATTCCGACCCTGATATCAAAAAGTCAACCTCTGGTCAAACTTCTCAAAAACCTTCAAATTCTAACTTTAGCCAAATTGCTCCAAAAGGACCTACGGACCTCCGAATTCACTTCCGATCGCGCTCCCGACTCCAGAATCACCATAAGGAGCTATTCCCAGACTCGGAATCCCAAACGGACATCGATAACACTAAAATGCACTACAAACCAAACTTAAGAAATTCCTTCAAAAATGCTAACTTCTACAATGGGCGCCAAAATGCTCCCGGGTTATCCAAAACACAATCCGGGCATACGCCTAAGTCCGAAATCATCATACGAACCTGCTGGAACCTGCAGATCCTGATTTCGAGATTGTTTACTCAAAATTCCAATCCTAGTTCATTCTTTCAACTTTAAGCTTCTAAATTGAGAATTTTCATTTAAATTTAACTCCGATCTTCCTGGATTTAAATTTCAACCATGCGAACAAGTCACAATACCTGAAATGAAGCTGCTCATGGCCTCAGACTGCTGAACGACGCGCTAGAGCTCAAAATGACTGGTCGGGTCGTTACATTCTCTCCCACTTAAACATACGTTCGTCCTCGATCGTGCTGAAAACTACACTCGAGTAATCTGAAATTACTGTTTAGCACCTCACGCACCTTCCCATGCTACCATAATTTAGTTGAGCATATTAGCTCGATATGTTCTGAAGATACTCCCCTTTATTCAAGCAAATAAGCCTTAGGTCCCAATTCCAACATCCGGAATTGTATGCCAGGCCTATATCCAACATACGATCACCGTATCAATCACTATACGCTGTAATCCAACGTGACTGCATAACTCTGCTGAATTCACATGTTGCATCACTTTACTCATATGACCACAATAACATTCTTGTTTGAATTAATCGAAATTCCACGAATCTGATGCTCCCATTGCACCTCATGACCTACATAGGTCTTATTCTAACTATTACAATACCGCCACAACGGATGAGATGCCGAGATTCATAATCAACTGCTGAGCCAACCAACCATCGAGTCTATACTTCTGACAAGAAACATTGCTACATCCTAAACCAAATACTGACCTTTGCTCCTTAATATACTTCATATAATAAGATTGCACTAATCGTAAATCCCACAATCTCGTCTTACCCAGTACGAACTGCTCGGGCAATAAGCCACCTCGAATGCGATCACAAGTCTCATATAACGCCACAATGTGCCAATAGGCCACCAATCCAAACACAAAATAAACGGAAATCGAACTCTGGAAGGAATTACCTAACCCCCGCACTAATACGGACTTTCTTTAAAAGATAGGAAACGAAACACACAAACAAATAGCATATAGAAAAACCATACTCGACATCACACTGTTGCGGCGCGCGACCCGATCCACACATAGATCTCACATAAGGAGATTGTACTTCGAGCTAAACTTGCTCATTACAAAAATATCGAATTTCGATCGCAAGCACACTAAGCGCATAATACCATCCCTGAGAAAACACATACCGCTATAGGCTACCAAACTCAAGCACAACTGAGGTGCGACACAAGATCTGAATCACAAGAGCCATTCTGCTCACGTAACATCATCGCAACACGGAACCTCAACACATACACAATTTCTCTGGCCGTCTCAAAACTCACACGGTGCAACGCATCACTACCTGGGATAGCTGATGACAAAATAACACCTCGACTGTTCCTCCATAGGGAACGCTCGCTGAAATGAACACAATTGTCCTGATACAAAGCCCTGTTCACAAATAAATCAATCCACCGATCTCAAGCTGATCCTGAACATATCAAATTAAGCCAATGAACTTTCAAAGGTACATACTAATATTTCCTTCTTCTCATAACACACGAGGACAACCGTCATAACCAGATCAAACCTCCTCGGTTCATAACCCAATAAACACGGTGCCTTCCAGGCATAAATTTTTAATGCAATGATATTACCCAAATTCCTCATACTTGATTTAAATCTTTAGTCAAACAAGTGGCTACATGCCACACTGGTACAATCTTCCCGTGGAACACGTTCGCACAAATCTTTCGAAATAAATAATGGGTCCGCACATCTAATCATCGGACGCAATAACGCTGAAAAGCGATCCAGAATCCTTAACCAGGATGCAAAACCTCTTCCTCAACACATCGATCTCAGGTGATGCTGAGGACAATTCCAATTTACTGTTATCATCAACCCTTTACTTGCTCATTCGAGCCCGTGACATCCTTGTCAACATCGAACTGCAACCTTGATCCTCACTTCGCATCTCCATGCTACTCGCTGCACCCAACGTGCCAACATATGATAGAACATGATTTTTCATCATAACTCCGAAATCATTTTCATTTTAACAATTCATCATATATGAACTTTTCACTTAACTCGCTTTAGGAGATTTATAGAAATATACAGGTAGTTTCCCATAACCGTAGAATATGCAAATCTGCAAGTAGTGGTCCAAGCCACCATAGCCCTTCCGGAATCCGATTTCACTTAACGAGTCATAACAGAAGAATGACCCTGATAAATCATCAATCATGGTGACCGACAAACCTCACACGTACCGCTACAAATCAAACGCATAACACGATCACGCTGAATGAACGGACCATAGACTCCAACATGTCAAATTCAACTATGGCTAATCAATCCCTTTCCCTCCAATTTATCCTTGATTGCTTTGGAAATACTACTAATTCTCTTCAACGCATAACATACTCCCTCTACACTCACCCCGAGTGACCTTGAATTGCGAGACCATGTTGTCTCAAATCTCACGAATTATTTCACATCATTGAACATTCTGGGTACCTTCTTATAAGCTGCTACAAAGATTGATTCTCAGTTGTTCTTATAGGCGTGAAATTATTAGGTACCACACTTTATCTTTTGAGTTCCACTAGGACCGTTATTGAGAGCCACCGGCTCTGCCTTGTTCCCGAACATAACTCACTCCATAGATCTTATAGAATACGAATACTCTCTCGGCGAGGCACCTGGCAAAAATCACTTTCTCTAAAACTTGTATCCATACAAGGAATAAATCCTGAACCTTTTTCCAAGTCCGTACATGAGCCAATAAAGCCAACCATCGCATGCCTCCAACAATTCATTTGCTCGAATTACCACTTATGGTCTTTTCTCATAGCTGAAATAATCCATCAATATGCGAATAACCAGAAATCACGTAAGTAGTTAATCATACAGCCCAATCACAAGCGGTGGGACTCTCCCACTTAGTTTGAAGCCATCATTTCACCATTCTTGAGTTCGCTCGGCCTTTTTACCTCTTATTGACATAACCTCCTGTCATAAGTTATCAAAATTTCTCGGAATCTTCCTGTAAATCCCCATCTTTCATATTCTGAATCATTAATCACATTTGCGCGACCAACCTCTTTGTTGAGCAACCAATATAATTCTTTGCAGAAGTTTCGCCAACCACGCGACCGCTAACCTGCTCACGAGGAATAACCCACCTAGGGGAATCACCTCCCGATATCTTCCCATGCCGCTGCACGGGGTACATTCCCTATGACACCAATAGCCCATCCTGAGTCCGAGCTCACCTTCCTTTTGCACAAACCCATATGCCCCTCGCGGACTTCAATTAACTGTGCGGAAACATCCTTCCAATTCAGGGTTATGCTGCACCCTCCCCCATTTCAAGCAGCTCCTTTCCGCCATATCAATCATCTGCCACATAATAGCCCATACTTCATATCATACCTGCATGCTTCAACCGCCAATCATTAATATCCCCCAATTCGATCCTAACTCTTTTTAAGGCGCGTAGTCATCCTACTAACAAGCCCATATGCAACCCTCGCCACTCTCCCACTTTGGCGGAACTCATCTCTTTAATTAACCACTCGACCTTGCTCCTCATACTCGGCCTTCCAAAAGTTTTAAACACCACCTGACACTTCCCACATGTCCTTCCTCATACTTTACTGCTCAATTGTTTCCTTAAATGAAATCTATCTTCGTGGCACTTGAATCCACCATTGCTGCTAACTTTAAACCTTTCCAAAAGTCATCTTTATCGAGCCGTCAACATTAGAAATTCTGATTCGATCTTAAACCACCGCATCATGCGATATCTGACAGTTGTAACTCCAATATTATTTCACAATATCTTGCCATAAAGGCGGATTGTAGCAGATTATAACATCGAAAAACTTAGTACATCTAATTAGGACGACAACACCCCAATGGAGAGGAGAGCTGCACCACGTTTGCAATTACCATGTTTCATTACTTCCACCAGTCCCCATCTGACCATCCTTAGTTCGATTGACTTTCCCCTACCGGGGAGAAAACACTGAATCCTTTGATTACATGCTGAGTAAACCTCCCTTCAGTTCATTCACTGCCCCGACGCATGGGCAAACGTCCCACCATCACAACAACACTGCGGAATAATCGCTCATAAGCATCATGGCAACCTGTGCCTAGCCTCAAGGCTTTTAGAAGTTCTGTTACTGAGCTGAAACAATAGAATATCCCTCCAAAATGCGACTATAATAGTCCAATCAACTATACTGGGAAAATCATCCCACACCATATTTGTAGTGCCATTACAATCCTTCAATTTTCGATTTATAACAAGCGCTCGCATCACGTAAGATTGAGTGACAAGGAATCAAAGTCATAAGCCTTAAAGGAATTGAACCGCACGATAAGGAAATCAAGAAGGAAAGTACTCCTAATAGTCCTGTAGCCTCCCGAGGATAAGTACAGACGTCTCCGTACCGATCCGCGAGACTCTACTAGACTTGCTCATGACTCGTGAGACCGACGGGAACCTAGTGCTCTGATACCATGTTGTCACGACCCAAAATCCACTAAGAATCGGGTGGCGCCGGACACCGCCGTCAGGCTAGCCAACTCAAATACTTGATTAAATCTCATTTTAACACTTTTGAAATCCAGGATTTTTCCTTCATTATTAAGAAAATTTTTAACGAATGTGGTTTCAAATCAAATTTAAATGTTGAACAGTTAATACAATACTTCAAACCATCCCAGAAACCCAGTGTCACAAGTACATGAGCGACTACTGATAGGGGAAGTAAAAGACAACATTCGCCCGGAATACAGTGGACGGAAAGTAAATACAGTACATTGGAAGGAACTACTCTAGTTGCGGTCGCCTCAATGATGCAGCTCACCTAGTCCTAGCGTTATCCATGTTGCTACGCCCAATAGGCTGCCATAGGTATATATACCTGTGCAACAAAAATGAACAGAAGTGTAGTATGAGTACGTAATCAACATGTACTCAGTAAGTGTCCCGCCTAATCCATAAGGGGTAGAGACGATATGGTTAACTTTGACACAATCTAATGGTCCAACAGTTATTCATTCTCAATATACATATCAAGCGGTGGATTTATTTTCTAACATGATTTTTTATCCAGATAGAGGAAACAAGTAAACATATAATTCTTTCATACAAAAATTTCCAAGATTTTTTTCGTTATTAACAAGATGATCTCAAGCCAGAGAGAGGCGTGTAATGACTTAAATAAGTCCAGGCAGCAATACAAGCATGCGCAAATCATACCGAGGCGACGGCCCGATCCAACAGAAATAAATGTGCACTTGCCGAGGGTCGACGGTCGCCTATAGATGCATCTATTAATCTACTGAGGCGTTCGGCCCGATCCAAAATAAACACACACAGACAGACAATCAGTCAAGAATTTAACGTGGAGCAATTATCCAAGAAAGGTCAATTCTCTTTAACAATTTGGGAAAACGAAGCTTAAGTCTCTTTAGAAATACATTTATTAATTTAATGTGATTTATTATTACCCCGATCGCGAATCATCCATGCGACGTGGGTACACGTAAGATACATGCTCAGATAGTTAATTAGAATTTTATCGATGAGTAATTATCCAAATAAGCAAATTCTTAATTTAACAATTCAGGAAATGATGTTTAATCTCTTTTTTTAAATTCGTTTACTAATCAAAGGTGATTTAAACAATCTAAGTCATTAATGAGTTCATAATTTACTCAAGTATAACATGTTTTTGGGTCCTGGACTACCCGGATAATAACATAATAGTAGCTACGCACGGACTCTCGTCACCTCGTGCGTACGTATCCCCCGCAAATAGGAGCACATAACCAATTTAACTCACCTATGGGGTAAATTCCCCCTCACGAGATTAGAAAGGAGACTCACCTCGCTCCGAGGATCCAAAGCCGGCATTCTACATCTTCCGAAGACTCCAATTGATGCACCACGCTCCAAGACTAGCCAATGGTTACGCAAATCCATTAATATATGCTCCAATATTCATTACAAACTAATTTATAGCAATTACTAACCCCGGTTGGAAAGTTGACCAAAATGCCCTCGGGCCCACATGCCCAAAATCCAAAACTTTTTGAAGATAAAGTTTACCCATAACCTTATGAACTCGAATATATAATTTTCTCTTAATTCTATACTCGAAATCCTGACTAAAATCTAAGATTATAATTTTTTAGGTCTTTTTACCAAAACCCCGAATATTTCTACAAGATTTCATGCTTAAATCCATGGTATAGTCTTGTATTTAACTTTGTAATAAATAGGAGTGACTTACCTTAATATTGATGACAAAATCCCTCCTAGAAGCTCTCCAAAAATCGCCCCAAGCCATGCAAAATGGGTGAAATGAACCAAAATCCCGATTTAAAACAAGCCCCTGCCTCCAGTCATTTCCGCTTTTGCGGAATTATAGCCGCTTATGCGGCTCCGCTTTTGCAGATAGAAGGCCGCTTCTACAGCTTCCCTGGCTTAGCCCCCTTTTCTCTTCTGCAATCACACCACCGCAGATGCGGTTCCACTTTTGCAGAGCCTTGACCGCATCTGCGGTCCTCCCCTAAGGCCCTCTCTTCCGCTTCTACGATGCCATTTCCGCAGATGCGGTTCCGCCTCTGCGGAATTTAAACCGCATCTGCGGTCCTCATTATTTGGAACAAAAACCGCATCTGCGGCTCCCCGTTCGCTTCTGCAGTGCTTCTTCTGCGGTCAACCAACTGCAGAAGCGAAAATACTAGCAACCAAATGCCTTCAGCTCTCTTCAAAATTTAAATTTCGATCCGTTAACTACCCGGAATCCACCCGAGGCCCCCGGGACCTCAACCAATCCTACCAACCAATCCCAAAACACATTGTGGACTTGATCAAGGACTCAAATCACATCAAACAACAATAAAATTATCAATCGACCTCCAATCCAAGCTTAATGAACTTTGAACTTTTCAACTTTTATTTTCGATGCTTAAACCTGTCAAATCACGTCCGATTGACCTCAAATTTTGTACACAAGTCATATTTGACATTACGAACCTACTCCAACTTTTAAAGATGGATTCCGACCCCGATATCAAAAAGTCAACCTCCAGTCAAACTTCTCAAAAACCTTCAAATTCTAACTTTAGCCAAATTGCTCCAAAAGGACTTACGGACCTCCGAATTCACTTCCGATCGCGCTCCCAACTCTAGAATAACCATATAGAGCTATTCCCAGACTCGAAATCCCAAACGGACATCGATAACACTGAAATGCACTCCTAGCCAAACTTAAGAAATTCCTTCAAAAATGCTAACTTCCACAATGTGCGCCAAAATGCTCCCGGGTTATCCAAAACACAATCCGGGCATACGCCCAAGTTCGAAATCATCATACGAACCTACTGGAACCTGCAGATCCTAATTCCGAGGTTTTTTACTCAAAATTCCAATCCTAGTTCATTCTTTCAACTTTAAGCTTCTAAATTGAGAATTTTCATTTAAATTTATCTCCGATCTTCTTGAATTTAAATTCCAACCATGCGAACAAGTCACAATAGCTGAAATGAAGCTGCTCATGGCCTCAGACTGCTGATCAACGCGCTAGGGCTCAAAATGACCGGTCGGGTCGTTACAAGCATGGTCGCTTAAACTATCATAATTGGCCTATTATCTTATTTTAATACATATTTTAGCCTATGGTATAATTTTAAATTATTAACCACTTTTAATTATTTTAAGGAAGATTTCAACGTCATCTAAAATGCGTCTTTGGACCACGCCACATGAAATGCACCCGCAGTCCGAGACACATTTTATTTAACGTTGTTGAGATTTGGATTTGGGTCACATAAAATGCACACCCGAATTTAAGGAAATTAATTTAAATTACATGCCTAAAGCAACTATGCATTTTTCAAGTTTGCGAGGGCCATGGAAAATTCAATTGATGGCACACCCCGATTTTAAAAGAGTTAGTGTTAATTACATGAGGGCCACGGGATTGTGGAATATCATTGAAAAAAATATAGTAAATTGATAATTGTCTAAAATTACTACAACATCTTTACTACTAACATCCATTTCGAGGCAGAATTGATGAGTGAATCCATCAATATAGAAACAGAGCCTTTTAATTCTCTTTCAGTAAGAAAGGATTAGTTGTAGGATAGGAAAAGTACAACACGATATTATGACTCCTAATGATACAGATCGAGAAGTTATATACTAATCAACATAGGAAAGTCAAACATGAATTTCAACAAAAACCAGCATTAGAGTAAAAGATGTGAACACATCTAAACTAAACTAAAGTTGATGAAAGCTCAAACAATGCATTTAATAGTAAAACTCCACCTTTAGATATCATGAACATTAGAAATATACACACACAAAAGATCATTCGAACAACATATAAGAAAAAAAGGAAAACTTGGCGGGGAAACAGAACCTTCAACCATAGACCGATAATAACCTCGAATGGAAAACACGACCCATGAAACAGAAAAATTGCTGGTTGGAATCGCTAACTAGAGGTGACGACCAAAAATTAAAATGGGAAAAGAGACAAAGATTTGAGCCAACCTTGAATGCTACCTCAAACCTTTTCCGACATCTCAGCTCCACATAAACCTCCAATCGAGCTTTAGATGGAATTTGTGAGTTTGAAACTGTTGTGGTGTGTGTTCGACGATTTCAATGGTGGTCGTTTGTATGCTATGTGTTGTTCACAGCGTGAGAGTGGTGGAGGGTCAGCAACTGCGACTAGTTTAGGTGATGGAACGGCTATGAACGTTGGAGTTTCAGGGGGTCGGGGTCTCTTTGTTGTGAATTGACAAAGAAGATGAAATCAGGGGTCAGTTCCCTTTGTGTTAGCGGCGGACTCGAGGGTCTTTCATTTTTGTTGGTTTTCTTTGATTTTTTAAGAAGTCAAACGATTGATCTTCAAGTCTCTTTTTTGTGTTTTTAGCTCATCAACGTGACAAACAGTAGCAATTCTGATTTTTTTTAAGACGGCTGATCCTAGGTTTTTTAGATCTATTTATATTTTAGGTGTAGGTACTATTATATAGGGGTAGGGATTAGGTCAGGGGTATGGGCCTAGGAATTATGGGCTTGAAGCTTGGGCCTTTATAACTAGCTTTGCTTAAAACTAGCCTAATTAACTAAAAATCTATCCATATAGAAGTATTATTAAACATATTAATTAGCCCTACTTAAGTGAAATAACTATTAAAATAAGACTGACTATTAAAAACAAACTATTTTTTTTTTGTATTTTTCAAATATAATACTAAAAGATAAAAAAAAAATTGAAAAACCTTTGTAAAATTAAAATAATATTCCTGAAATTAAAGTGAAACTATTTTTTTTGTATTTTTATTTGAATTTTATGTAAAGTAGATAAATTAAAAGTAACTAGATTATCTAAAATAAATAAAATATCTTTGTAATTTTTATTTTTGTGATTAAATAAAGTAAAAGAGTCAAAACTAGCTAAAATATCGATATTAGCCTTAAATGAAATATTTATATGCTAAAATATGTAAAATCTTGGGGAGGGGAGTCAAAAATCACATGTCTACAGCTGCCCCTCTTTGACTGGAAATGCGAAGAGTTTTCAGACAAAGAATGACTAAACAGGTTTTTGACTCGATCCTTATTTGGAGAGACCAAAAGCTAAAAGAAAAGAGAATGTGACCGAACCTTGGTATTTGAGCTGCCTACATATACTTGGCTATAAAGGAATCAGGTCACGTGTAGTTCAGAGGTGAATAAGGTGATGGAGTACCGAGGTTAAGAGCCGAGCAAGGTACCGTTACGTCGAGGTTCTGGTCCGCGGTCCCGTTATTACATCAAAATAAAAAATGGAAAAGACTAGCTAAGCCTATAAGCTACGAGTTACAAGATTCCTATCTATAAATCTTTTGAAGCTTGATCTTGAGTCTTAGATGGTTTTTGCTGTAGACTCTGATCTAAATCTTGATGCTCATCAGCTGTGGGTGCTGGTTCTTTTCTTTAGCTTTTCGGATCAAGGCGGGACATGCGAAGCTTGTGACTTCAATCAAATTTTAAGGAGTCTGCATCCTTCTCCACTTCAGCACTTTGAGTTCCTTTCTTTTTGCTCTTTTTCTTCTTTTCTGCCCCAGCTTTTCGGAACAAACAAACAAACAAAATTTTCTGCCCCAGTTTTCACTAGGAAAATTTCATGAGTTATTTATAACTAAAATCTAAACTTTTTTTCTTTTTGATAAAATAAGGATTGTGTATCTTTAGGAGGAAAGATTAGGGAATGAAGCCCTATATCTAAAATTCTCAACTAGGGAATGGCGGCCCTATGTTGGCAAAAAAGGCAACTAGGGAATGGGGGCCCTATATCTAAAAATCTCAACTCAGGGATTGGATCCCTAATGTTGGCAAAAAAGGCGACTAGGGAATGGAGATCCTATGTCTAAAAATATCAACTTAGAGATTGGAGTCCTAATGTTTGCAAAAAAGGCAACTAGGGAATGGATGCCCTATGTATAAAATTTCAACTCAGCGATTGGAGTCCTAATGATGGTAAAAAAAGGCGACTAGGTAATGGAGGCCCTATGTCTAAAAATCTCAACTAAGGAATGG
Organism: Nicotiana glauca; assembly: GCA_026770625.1. NCBI lineage: Eukaryota > Viridiplantae > Streptophyta > Magnoliopsida > Solanales > Solanaceae > Nicotiana > Nicotiana glauca. The sequence continues at coordinate 116,906 of MU690232.1, forward strand.
AGGCCCTATGTTGGAAAGTGAGACTACTGACTTATGTACCTATGTTAAAAATGAACCACGAAGGATTTTTTTTTTCCAGAAAAATCAATATTTTTTTTCTTTTGAGAAAATCATTCTTTTAAACAAATTGCCCCAATGCCTCTTTTTTTTTTGAGACATCCTTCTTTTTTTCAAATTATCCTAGGAGAAAATTCGTCAGACTAGGCTTTCTATCTTAGGAGAAAGATTCATTAGACTAAGATTTTGATCCTAGGAGAAAGTTCATCAGACTAGGTCTCTTTTCTTATCTTAGGAGAAAAATTCACCAGACTAAGATTTTGATCCTAGGAGAAAGTTCATCAGACTAGGTCTCTTTTCTTATCTTAGGAGAAAAATTCATCAGACTAAGATTTTGATCCTAGGAGAAAGTTCATCACATTAGGTAGATTATGATCCTAGGAGAAAGTTCATCACATTAGGTCTCTTTTTTTGTCTTAGAAGAAACATTCATCAGACTAAGATTTTGATCCTAGGATTAAGTTCATCAGACTAGGTCTCTTTTCTTATCTTAGGAGAAAAATTCATCAGACTAAGATTTTGATCCTAGGAGAAAGTTCATCAGATTAGGTTCCCCTTTTTTTTGTTATCTTAGGAGAAAGATTTATCAGACTATGATTTTTATCCTAGGAGAAAATTCATCAGACTAGGTTTTCTATCTTAGGAGAAAGATTCATCAGACTAAGATTTTTATCCTAGGAGAAAATTCATTAGACTAGGTTCATTTTTGTTATCTTAGGAGAAAGATTCATCAGACTAAGATTTCTATCCTAGGAGAAAGTTCATCGGACTAGATTTTCTATCTTTGGAGAAAAATTCATCAGACTAAGATTTTGATCCTAGAAGAAAGTTCATCAGACTAGGACTCTTTTCTTATCTTAGGAGAAAAATTCATCAAACCAAGATTTTGATCCTAGGAGAAAATTCATCAAACTAAGTCTTCTATCTTAGGAGAAATATTCACGAGACTAAGATTTTGATCCTAGGAGAAAATTCATCAGACTAGGTCCATTTTTGTTATCTTAGGAGAAAGATTCATCGGACTAAGATTTCTATCATAGGAGAAAGTTTATCAGACTAGGTTTTCTATCTTAGGAGAAAAATTCATCAGACTAAGATTTTGATCCTAGGAGAAAATTCATCAAACTAAGTCTTCTATCTTAGGAGAAAAATTCATCAGACTAAGATTTTGATCCTAGGAGAAAATTCATCAGACTAGGTCCCTTTTTTCGTTATTTAGGAGAAAAATTCATCAGATTAAGATTTCTATCCTAGGAGAAAATTCATCAGACTAGGTTTCCTATCTTAGGAGAAAGATTCGTCAGACTATGATTTATATTGCAAGGAAAATCCATCAGACTAGGACTTTTATCCTAGGAGGAAAAATGTGAAGATCAATAGCAAGATTATATGCACAATAGCAAGACAAATAAAGGCAATGATTTGAGAAACTTCCCTTTGTCGTCTCTTCTCTTCTTTTCTTTTTCTTCTCTTTTTTTTTTCTTTTTTTTTTTTGTTTTTTT
>MU690233.1:2927-15792 GCA_026770625.1 Nicotiana glauca
ACTGTTTTAGCATATCTTGCATATCATTTGGTTTCAGTCCAAGGTTTTAAATACTGTTTTGCAAACTCAGCCATACTTCTAAGTTTTGAAAACTCAAATGATATTTCGGGTTGAGAACTACTGTTTTACAAATGCCCAAGGGGCTTATGTTGATTTCTGGACTGAGCATGGATCGGGCTATGCGCCGCAGTAGTGATTTTGAAACAGTGGTAACAATGACACTGTATGATGTAATTTGAAACAGTGGTAACAATGACACTGTATGTTGTAACGTGAAACGGTGGTAACAATGACACTGTATGTTGTAATGTGAAACAGTAACAATGACACTGTATGATGTAAATTGATCAGGTAACAATGAATGACCGGTCAGGTAACAATGACTGACCAGGAATTAACTGATGCCACGAGATGACTTGATATTGCGCTTGGGCTGTAGGAGCCCCTCCGGAGTCTGTACACACCCCCAGTGAGCGCCGTCGACGTTAAATGGATTGGGCTACACGCCGCAGCGGGTACCGAAGTGTACCGTCATATGCATTGCATCGCACTCATGCATTTGTTCCTATTTTGTATTATTTGTCATGACATTTCAGCACTCGCATTTTGTTGGCTTCCATGCTACTTCTTGCACTGCTTACCTGCCACCCTGGTATTATTTGTTAATGGAGTGCCGTGCCCGAAGGGCTGATTTATGTGCTGACTTGCACTATCTGTTTCGCATTCATTTGCTTAACTGTTGGAAAAAGGATATTTTTGAAAGAGGTTTTAAACTGAGCCACGATATTTCTAAAGTTTTCACGATTTCACTATTTTCTCAAAGGGTCACTGTACTATATAGCATGATGACTTGCTTTACGTGGTTTCTTGCTGCTCAGTTATTATTTACCTTTATTACTCACTGAGTTTGAGTACTCACTTTACTCTCTGCACCTCGCGTGTAGTTGCAGGTATTTGTTACCCGGTAGCGGGTTTGAGCTGATTGAGGATTTTGTTAATGTAGCTGAGCAAGGTGACCGCCAGCGTTTGCGGCACCAGACGTTGTCTTTAGAATTCCCAGAATTTATCTTTGTATATTATTGGCCGTGTAGTTGTGTTTAGGTTTTTTTAGATGCTCGTGACTTGTGACACCCCGATCGGATTGTGTTAGGTTGTAAATACTGGTTATTATTGTCATTGAGCTATATTTATCTATTCATTTATGTTTAATAATTGTTAAAGAGACGATTTGAGCTAGTTGGCTGGCCTTGTCTTCACGAGGGGTGCCATCACGACCGGGTTGGGAAATTGGGTTGTGACAAGTTGGTATCAGAGCCTTGGTTACTAGGTCTCACGAGTCATGAGCAGGTTTAGTAGAGTCTCGTGGATCGGTACAGAGACGTCTGTATTTATCCTCGAGAGGCTGCAGAACCTTTAGGAAAGCTTCACTTTCTTGGAATTCTTATTGTGCGTACTTAATTCAGCTTGAGATATAACTCTTGAAATTCCTTCCGCACGTCTGTATGCGCACATGAGCGCTCACCGTTAGATGTGCCTTGATTGCTTGTGATTCCCCAATCAAGGGGCGAGATGTAATTTTTGTGAGTTTGATGTTGGGCCAGTCTGGAGGACTTGAGGCCGGATCTTTGCCATGGTTTGAGCACCGAGGTGCTGATTGTGTGAGCAAGTATTTTGAACTTATATGTTCGGTATTGTCCCTATTAGCCAGAATGGCAATTTGGTATTCATGTGATGAGTATGTTAGTACATCGAGATGTATCTATATGACTTGGTTGTGATGAAGAAGTCTGCTGGATAATAGATGAACTGTTAAGTGTTCGATTTCTATTGTGATTTGATGTGTATCCCGAGTTATGGGTGCGTGAAGAATATTTTTGTGTCTCCTAGTTGTAGAGTGTAGTGAATTTCATGTGGCGGTATGAGTTCAGACCCAGGAAGACTAAATGACTGTGTAATGTGTATGACGGTGGAAGGTATGCAGAGGTGAAATAGGTGGGTTATCTCCTGCGGAGTGTTCTTAAGTGGTATAACCCCTCGTGTGTATGTTAGGAGGTCTCATGTGTAATTGAAGGGTACGTGTTGAAATTTGAAAAATTGGGTCGCTTAAGAGAGTGGACTCAACTGATGTGGGGATAAATGCGAGATTTGTAGAGGATTTCAGTACTAGATGATCTGTGTTTTCACAACTGGTAGATGATTTGAGTTTAATCTCACTATGATATTGTGGCATCATTAGAGTAAAAGTATTATGGGTTATTGAGTGTGTCCTGATATATGGCTTCGAGCCAAGCTGGGGAGGTTGCTGTTGATTAGCTGATTGCACGATTATGTGCTATGTTGGTTCCGTTTCGAGGAACGTTGGCGAATCAGTTCTGGTTGCAGAAATTGAGCCGAGGATGGCACGAGAAAAGCAAAATTTTGACAAAGGTTATATGGTTCATCGTAGATGTGTAAGAATCAAAGGATGTCTTAAGCTGATGTGTAAGAATCAAAGGATGTCTTAAGCTGTTGTTGGTAAAAATGCTCGGTGCATGGAGCATGAAGATGTTTGTTTGTATTGGGATAAGGATCTCATTTTGAGTTATTGGAGTGCCAATAAGGCACGAGTGACTCTGTTCGTTGGGTAAGGTAATTGTAGTTTGAATAAGAGTGAATGACTTTCGAGGATGGTTCTAATGTGTTCAAGATTCTACATGTGACAACCAGATGTCTTAAGGTTGTGTATGTTGTTAGAGATTGTATTTTCATTGGAAAATGTCAAGACTTGTGGTATTTTTATGTTAATTATGGGATTCTATGCATCAGTATCAGGAAAATAAAGGTAACAGATTTAAATTCACAGGAAGTTCTTCATAGTAGATTATTTTGGGAATGTGGTGTTTCTGGGAACATTTGAGTGAGTATTCAATGGCTTATGGGTCTTAGACAGTGTGGTCTCGTGTGATAAGCTTGGGTTGAGGCATTGTGGTGCTACAGCAAGAAGGAATGTCAAGTGGATGATGAATCACAAAGGAAATCAGATAGATGGAATAGCTTGATAGTGGACCGAATCGGTATGGTAAGGATATGATTAATTTCTTTGCATGTGTTCAAGGTAATGAGCCCTTACAAGTATTGTGCAACAAAGCTCTTGAGTGCTGACAACTTGTCTAGTCTTGTCTAGTTAGAAGGATTCAGTCCTGACAGTTTAGCTTGTGCAAAGGGTATTGGGGAAGAATTCTTGTTAGGTTTCACCGTGGTTTGGAGATGTATATATCTTCTATGGGCATGAGATGCATGGAATGCGTAATGATTTTCTTCCAAATGGGATCAGTGGAAGTTGTTGACCAGGTGAGTTACAGTTCAATTTTGAAAAGAAGTTCATAAAACTCTTAAGTGAAAAGTAGCCTCAGATAATGAAGGAAATGATACTGCTAATTAGAAGTGATTTGACGAGAGTATTTGTCTCGGAAAGGGGTACTGTGACTTAACTGATGATACTTCAGTAGTATTGCGGCGCTTTCTTGTTAGATCGACTGCTGATGTCTGAGTTGTTTGATGGCACTGGGAAATTTTAAAAATATCTTTCATGGAATGATTGGGTACTTGAGATGTAATATGTATTCATACGGCGGAATTTGGGATCAGGTACAGTGATTCGTGTGCTATATGGAGTTGGAGACTGGGAGTTCTCATGTTCAGGCTATGTAGTGGTTGTGGATTATGTGTATTGGTACCGTTAGCGGCTATTGGGATTTGGAAGCCCGAGTGGATCTTTCTTTGCTTGGTATATTATATTCTAGATATGATATTGGGGTGTAGACTGGTTGTCTCAGTGTTGGGTTATTCTAGACTATTGTGCTATGGGCTATGTCGGAAAATGCCACAAGTTGCGTGGCGAGGTGCATCGGATTATGTTCTAGTAGAGTGGTTTGTATTCCAAAGACCAGCGGACGGCTGGGAAAGATTGCTTTCCTTAATGGGGCCTTTGTGGCGGATGTCTGTATAGAGGTTTCTACATTGATTCAGTTCCAGTATTGGGGGACTTTTCGGATGCGTTCCTTGTGTCCGGGCATGTCGCTGGGCGAGACTGTGGATTTCAGTATTTATTTGGTGCGGGGCACTGTATCGTACGGCTCCGGCAGGAGTTAAAGTAGTGGAAGGAGCAGCTTCAGGCTTCTTGGTATTGAGTTCGTTGGCAGGCCGATGTGGCTACATATTTGGATTGAGTTAGCTTGGTTAGTTCCGAGTGGTATTGTTGAGGGATAGGTTGATTCGATTGTTATTGAACTTAATAGTGATTTGGGGAGATCTATGAGTTGCTTTCTGTGCTGTGGGACGTTAAGATTTGTTGGATATGGGCTCATGTGGCGTAGTTCTATTGAGGATTTATAGAGGAAGTCAAACGAGAAGAGTAATTGAGTGTTGCTTGGTAAATGGAGTACTGGTTATGACCTACCAGGTTGCGTGTCGTATGTTATTTGTGTCACCATGGGTGTAACGAATTGCCTTGGTTTCAGACATCAAACCGTGAGTGGATGTTGATTTTGAGCGTAGTGACTTGAGATGTGTCAGGTGCAACAGTGTTTGGGTAGGATCGCGCATTGGAGCGAGGCTACGTGGAGTTATGGCCTTTCGAGGTAGGTTGAGGTGTTCTATCTCTATGATGTGAGACGGGGTCTTAGCCTTGTGTTGTGATGATACTGATGGACTTGAGTTACAACTCTTTCGTTTGAGTCATTTGTCATGATTTGAGTATGTTCAGACCGTTTCTTATTGGTGCGTGTATTATGCAAGTTGTGGCTTAGTCCTGTATTGAGGCGTCGTATCACCAGAGTGGTGCGTTGGATTCGAGGTGATCGTTGGAGTCATTAATGAATACGAACAGATTTGATCTCAGCTGGTTAAAAGGATAATATCGGGGTTCATCCCGGAAATCTGTTGTGGAATTAGTCAAAAAGGAGTGGCTTCATTTATGGGTAATCTGAGAAATGGTTATGGTTTATCGCGTGTTTTATTTATCGTTAGCAGTATATGAAAGTGTTAGAATAAGACTTTAGCTAATAAGAGGTTTTTTATCGGTATTTGGTTATTGTGGGCAGCCGCCGTGAATAGAGTCTATCATTTCGAGTGTTTGGATTATGTGGTATATCATATTGTTCCACCTGAGGTTGCAGGTATAGTTTATTACAGCTGGTTCAGGTTTATTCTGAATATTGACGTGAGGTTCTAATTTTGAGTATGACTTCGGAAAGTGCAATGTGGTCCTACGGTTTATGGTTTAGATGGACTGTGAAATTTCAGCTATATTGTGTCATCGGACCTATACGAGATAGGGTGACGAGGGATCACCCTGAGTTTATGCTTGGTAAGGTCATTCAGCTATTGGGTTGCTTCTAGTACAACTCCGGATACGCTCGAGGACGAGCATTTGGTTTAAGTTGGGAAGGATGTGATGACCCGACCCGTCGTCGCATGAGTTACCGCTCTGTTTTCCCCGTTTTATGCTTCTTCATGTTTCATCATCCGTGTTTGGTGTGTTAGAGTTGATTTGGATTAGTTTTGATAGAAAATGAAACACTTAGTCTCTTTAAGGAAGGCTTGTCTTGGAAAAGTCAACCGAACGTTGGCTTATGAATTAGAGGGCTCGGATGGGATTTTCGGTGATTTGGTTAGCTTCGGGAAATAATTTGTGACTGAGAAGTGCGATCAGAATTGATTTTGGAGATCCGGTGTAGAACTAGGCTTGAATTGGCGAAGTTAGTATTTTGGCGAAGTGCAGTTGAAAGGTGAGATTTTGACTCGAGGGTCGGAATAGAATTCCGAGAGTTACAGTAGCTTCATTAGGTGATTTGGGATGTGTATGCAAAATTTTAGTTGAATCGGAGGTGTTTAGGTCGGGTTTTTGATCGAATGCGAGTTTCAGAAGTTTTGGTTGAACTTAGGCTTTGATTTGAGGAAATTTGATGATTTTGATGTTAACTATAGTGTTTTGACGATTCGAGCAAGTTTGAGTAAGGTATTGGGTCACATCTGTGTTTTTGGTTGAGGTCCCGGGGGCCTCGGGGTATTTCCGGATGGCAAACGGGGTGAAAATTGGACTTGAGAGATTGCTGAACTTATCAGGCACCTGGTGTTTTCGCACCTGCGGTTTTGGGACCGCAGGTGCGGTCTCGCGGAAGCGGTCAATGGGGGCGCAGAAGTGGAAGTGGGACTCGGGGCAGGTTACGTAGAAGCGGAAGCCTGGCCGCTGGAGCGGATATTTAGACGCAGAAATGGTCTTGGATTTTTTAAAAGGGGAACTGCAGGAGCGGTAGAAAGACCGCAGAAGCGGTAGTCGCAGGTGCGGTAATTAGACCGCAGAAGCGAAAATGTCTGCACCGAACCATTTAATTTAACCTTCGCGAATTTTTGAAAGAACATAACATTTCCACTTCGGACTAAGAGAGTTTTGGGCAATTTTGAAGAGAGTTTCGAGGGCTTTCATCAGGTATGGATTCTTGGACTTAGAATACGTTATTATGGTGTTAAATCATGGATTAACACTGAAAACCCAAGGAACTAAAGGTTAAAAATGGAGGTTAGGGCTTGAAACTTAAGAGAGTTAAACTAGGGATTTGAGAGGTCAAATAGATTCCGATTCTTGTGAATTTGATAGGTATAGACTCATGACGAGATAAGGAACATTTTGGTATAAAAATTTCTGACTTTCGAGAAATGGGCCCGGTGCTCGGGTTTTGCTAGTTTCGAGATTTTTGCTATTTCTCGATTGTTTTCGATTGTGTATTGTTCCCTTAGCATATTGTGATGTATTCGCTCTGATTTTGGTTAGATACGACGCGCGTGGAGGCCGATTTGAGGGGCAAAGGCGCCGCGAGCTAGGGATTGCACCGGTTCGTGGTGAATAATCCTTGTAAATGATATCCTGAGGGTTTGAAACCCGAATTTACACATCATAGTGCCGTATTGAGGTGACTTGCATGCCAGATATGAGCATGGGGTAGAGCACCGTTGGGATTGTGATTTGGTCCGTCCCGTTTGTTGATTTTTACCGCGTATTTGACTGAAACTACTTGTTATCATCATAATTTGGGCTGATTGCGATGTTTGGGCTTCGTGCCAACTATGTGAATCCTTCGGGGATTGATATTACTGTTTTAGCTTATCCTGCATATAATTTGGTTTCAGTCCAAGGTTTTAAATACTGTTTTACAAACTCAGCCATACTTCTAAGTTTTGAAAACTCAAATGATATTTTGGGCTGAGAACTACTATTTTACAAATGCCCAAGGGGCTTATGTTGATTTCTAGACTGAGCATGGATCGGGCTATGTGCCACAACAGTGATTTTGAAACAGTGGTAACAATGACACTGTATGATGTAACTTGAAACAGTGGTAACAATAACACTGTATGTTGTAATGTGAAACAGTAGTAACAATGACACTATATGTTGTAACTTGAAACAGTGGTAACAATGACACTGTATGATGTAAATTGGTCAGGTAACAATGACTGACCAGGAATTAATTGATGCCACGAGATGGCTTGATATTGCGCTTGGGCTGTAGGAGCCCCTCCGGAGTCTGCACACATCCCGAGTAAGCGCCGTCGACGTTAAATGGATCGGGCTGCACGCCGCGACGGGTACCGGAGTGTACCGTCATATGCATTGCATCACACTCATGCATTTGTTCCTATTTTGTATTATTTGTCATGACATTTTAGCACTCGCATTTCATTGGCTTCCATGCTATCTCTTGCACTGCTTACCTGCCACCATGGTATTATTTGTTAATGGAGTGCTGTGGCCGAGGGGTTAATTTATGTGCTGACTTGCACTATCTGTTTCGCATTCATTTGCTTAACTGTTGGAAAAAGGATATTTTTGAAAGAGGTTTTAAACTGAGCCACGATATTTCTAAAGTTTTCACGGTTTCACTGTTTTCTCAAAGGGTCACTGTACTATATAGCATGATGACTTGTTTTACGTAGTTTCTTGCTGCTCAGTTATTATTTACCTTTATTACTCACTGAGTTGGAGTACTCACTTTACTCCCTGCACCTTGTGTGCAGTTGCAGGTATTTGTTACCCGGTAGCGGGTTTGAGCTGATTGAGGATTTTGTTATTGTAGCTGAGCAAGGTGACCGCCAGCGTTCGCGGCACCGGACGTTGTCTTTAGAATTCCCAAAATTTATCTTTGTATATTATTGGCCCTGTAGTTGTGTTCAGGTTTTCTTTAGATGCTCGTGACTTGTGACACCCCAGTCGGGCTGCAAATACATGTTATTATTGTCATTGAGCTGTATTTATCTATTCATTTATGTTTAATAATTGTTAAAGAGACGATTTGAGCTAGTTGGATGGCCTTCACGAGAGGCGCCATCACGACCGGGTTGGGAAATTGGGTCGTGAGAGAAAGAAAACAAAATTAATAATTAATATTTTAAAGAAAATTCGTAAAAAGCAAAAAAGGGAGCAAACAAGTCGTTAATATGGAGAAGAATGGAAAAGAAAAAAGGTAAAATGAAGAAAGTAGATGTTGTAATTTCGGGAGGAATAAGACAATAGTAATTTCAAATTTTTTTACTGAATGGTAATTTCGAGATTAAGAAATATTATAAGGGATAAGAATGTAACATCCTTGCTCAAAGCAATATATCTTTTAAGTTAAAATGTTGGATTTACCCAACTTATTGATTTTGACTCTTTTAAAGCAAATTTTACCTTTTTTAAAGCCATTTATCTAGTTGCCAAACATTTCCAGAAGTTAAAAAGGACTTAAAAGCTGGTTTGACCGGCTTTTAAGCCGATCCAAACAAGCTCTGTGTCTCAAGATAAAGTTAAGCTATATCTTCCCCGGCTTCTCCCAAAATTCATCACCTATTTAGTAATTTTCCTGGGTTATCCTCAGAAGAAACCTATCCACAATTAAATCATCTCATAATACCGATGTCCACAAAACCGTTTGAGCAACCGAACCTAACGAAACGACAACAACAAACTTTAGTTACAGAGAGATAAGTTAAATAAAGTTGGAAGCCAATTTAATCAGGTAAATCTATTCAATTACATCGAGCATAAATTATCTTTCAGTATTTGATCTATTAGCTTAAAGAGAAGTAGGGGCTAATCAAGGAAGAAGAATCACTTTAACACTAACGGGTAAAAGCACCACCAAAACAGGCGTGACTTCCAACATTTATTTTAAACATGTAAACAAAATAATAGTGGGTTTCTCTGCTGGATTTATTGTTGTTGTAAACAAGACATTAGTGACTTGTAAGTAAGCTGGTGCATTATAATAAGCGGCGAAAGTAATTTCGGTATTAAAATTACATGTAGTTTGGACAACTAATATAAACGAAATTTAACGGGTTGCCTCTTGAAGCGTGGACAAAGCTCTTCTATTACGTGAGCTTCCAATTACACAACAACTCAATGAAATCTTAACCACCCGTACGATCAAGATCTGCGAACGTTCCACGGTCTTCTACTGTGTTATCCAACTAATGTCCGGAAATAGCAATATCATGTGGGTGAAATTTCTAGGAAAACTTGGCTGAAAATTTTAGCCACCAAGTAATATCCCTTCTAGGTGGAAAACCTTATATATTTATAACATAAGTTTTAAAAGTTAGAACCCTTTTCCAAAACCAGTTGGATTTTCTTTTCCATCAGAAAAATATTTTTTTTATTTCCTATTAATTAGGCACAGTAGGGACCACGAAATTGAATTAACAAGGCTTCAATTATGGAATTAATTTCTAATTTTCAAAATTAATGTCTACCATAATTAATTATGAATTATTTCACTCAAAATACGTAATTACACTCCTTATTCAATTTCTAAATTCATCCATTAAATCATATTTAATTCCTCATGTTAAGATTCAGATACGTTAATCAATTAAATTAAATTATTGACAATTTAATTGATTGATTATTTCCTTTACACTTTCGCTTAACTTATTTCATATGTCGGATACAAAATTCACCGGCCGGGTTTAAACATGAAAACTTATAATCTTTCATAAATGTGTATCATCAATCTTTAAACCGAGACATGGATTCCATCAACTAACTATTACTTCGCCAATGTACATTATTATTATCCAATTTACCAAGCATATTGACCCACGAAAGATTCTCGCCTTTTAATAAATTAAAATAATATTAATGTACACAATTAATAATAATTATATCAATATTAAGAGTATAAGTACATTTAATGGCTAGAGAGTTTATTTTTTCAGGTCAGTATAAAATACTTATCTCTACTTGGTCCGTTCAATACATACAAAATGTACTAGCACAAGAAGTTGGAATTAACCCATTCCCATAATCAAGATAAATTATATTTAATCTTGTGCTACAATCATTCATGATGCTTTGTCCAATTCTATCATTAGATTGTGAACTCAAACTTTATACTTATAAGAACCGATGATTTAATCTTTTGTGTATAAGCTAAACTCTATACACTAAATCATCTACTATATAAGAAAAGGACACTGACTAATACATGATCTATTAAATCTTTATTAAAATTGAATAAACATTATTCCATAACAAATACCATACCTAAACCAAATCTATAGTTAATTGTATATATCCCAACAATCTCCCACTTAGATATGAATATCCAAATGCATGGTTAATAGTATATGCCCCAATAATCTCCCACTTAGACTCATAACCATGCATCTACAACTTTCTCAAGCATTCTTTTACATGACTATTAAAAATCTTTACCAAATAAGGTTTTGTTAAAGAATCTTGCTAAGTTATTTCTGATGCAATATTTGTCCATAGTGCTTTGTCGTAACCATCTAGTTTGGTATTAAACTCTTCAGGGATCCTATTACTGAAACTATCCCAGGAGTGTACACCGAATTATGATTTTCTTTAGCATTCTCCTACTACGACGAAGTACTACTAATATTACCTTCATTACCTTACGACATTGAAATATTAGTGACTTCTTACTATAGTGTTCACTATTCAAACATTATTCCCACTCGATAAAGGCATATTATGTCAATTAACGTTCTCCTGCTACTTAAATGCAATGGAACGTCAATTTCGACTTGTGGGTTTTGAAGTTCTTGAAAATCAATTGCCTTATTTTTTTTAGGACAATGAAATAAAGCTCCATTCATTTTCTTGGATATTCAATAAACACGCACCTATACATTCTTAGTTCCAACTTACATATCCGCTTTCCATTTCAGCACATATGCAAGAGAATCCTATATCTGAACATGCCATGGGTTGAGCTTACACTCAGTCAACAGTGCTATTGTAACGACCCGATCGGTCGTTTTTAGAAATCATGCCCTGATCCCCCATCAACTGCTTTCCCTAAGTTCATTTCTGCTATTGTGGTTTGCCGGGACGTTCGGTATTAGGATTCGGAGTGTTTTGGGACACTTAGTCCCTAAATGAGAGTTTAAGAGTTGAAAAATGGTCCGTATTCAGAACAACGTGAAGACGACCTCGGAATAGAAATCTGATGATTCCGTTAGCTCCGTTAGGTGATTTTGGGGCTGGGAGCATATTCGGAATGTATTTTGGAAGTCTGTAGCTCATTTAGGCTTGAAATGCCGAAGTTTGAATTTTTGAAGTTTCCGGTCCGATAGTGAATTTTTGATCCGAGGGTCGGATTAGAATTCCGAAAGTTGTAGTAGCTCCGTCATGTCATTTGGGATGTGTGTGCAAAATTTCAGGTTATTCGGACGAGGTTTGGATAGGTATTTGATCGAAAGTGTGTTTGGTTAGATTTGAAAGTTCATAAGCTTGATTTAAGGTTCGATTCGTCGTTTTGATGTTGTGTTATATGATTTGAAGCTTCGAGCGAGTCCGTGTTAGGTTATATGACTTGTGTGTGTGATTGGACGGGGTCCCGGGGGCCTCGGGGGTGTTTCAGGTGGGCTACGAATCCTTTTTCCTCCATTTTGGACTGCTGTAACTGCTGCTTCTGATACTCTTCTACGCGATCGCGATGGTACGCCCGCGATCGCGATGCTTTGTCAAATGCTTCTTCGCGTTCGCATAAAGCCTACGCGATCGCGATGCACTGTCTCCTTCCTATCTGCGTTCGCGTTCTTTCCATCGCGTTCGTGATGCACATTTTCTGGGCTTTCTCAAATTACTCTACGCGATCGCGATCCTTGTTACGCGATCGCGATGAAGAAAATGTCTGGGCAGACAGATTTAATCCCAATTTCGAGGGTTTCTTCATTTTATCATATTTTGGCATCTAGAGCTCGGTTCTTGCGATTTTTGGAGGAATTTTCACCTGGGCAACTTGGGTAAGTGTTTCTTACTCAACTTAGATTAATTTCCATGAATCTCCTCTTAATTTCATCCTTTAATTTTAGTTTTTGAATGAAAAATGGGTAGAACTTCATAGGCCGAATTGTTGGATTTTGAAGGAGTGTTTGAACTCCGATTTGAGATATTTTTATATGGTTAGACTCGTGAGAGTACAAGGGTTCTGAAAATATTAAATTCATCCGGTTCCGAGACGTTGGCCCGAGGGGCGTTTTGGTTATTTTACCTAATTTTGCGCTTTAGCTTTGAATTAAATTGTAAAATCAGTTGCTTGAGATATTATTTACAATGTGTGATTTAATTGAATAGATTTGGGCCATTTGGAGTCGAGTACTCGTGGCAGGAACGTGGTTGCTAGTTGATTTTAGCCGATTTTGAGATAAGTATCTTGCCTAACCTTGTGTGGGGGACTTCCCCTTAGGATTTGAGTCTTCTCTGTTGATTGTGGTCCGTGTACGCGAGGTGACGAGTGCGTGCTCGAATTTATTTGTGGTAAATTGTCCCTTTTAGGCTCTTAGACTTGTGAAATTCACCGAGTAAGAAGATAAT
>MU690233.1:16743-50694 GCA_026770625.1 Nicotiana glauca
GTTATTATTATTCCCATCTCTCATGTAATTAATTTGGACCTAATTTAAAAGCAGTTAGGTATCCTATGTTTAGTTGATATTTTCCTTATTTGACACTTACGTGACTTATGTTAATTCCTTCGTTGTTGAATTACGTATTATGGAATCGTTGCTGCGTAGTTTTTTCTCCCTTGTTGAGTTGTTCTTATTGCGCTTAGCATTTCCCTGTTACAATTATTCCTTGGTAGTTAGTTGTACTGTCTTCTAGTGAACGGAAATTCTTGTGTTGATTTCTCTTTCTTGTTCCTGTATATATCTATTGTCATTTATTGTATTGTACTGGATATTGTGATGCACGAGGTTTCTGCCGTGCGGTTGTGGATATTGTGATGCACGAGGTTTCTGCCGTGCGGTTGTTGATATTATGATGCACGAGGTTTCTGCCATGCAATTGCTGATATTGTGATGCACGAGGTTTCTGCCGTGTGATTGTTGACATTGTGATGCACGAGGTTTCTGCCGTGCGATTATTGATATTGTGATGCACAAGGTTTCTACCGTGCGATTGTTGATATGGTGATGCACGAGGTCTTTGCCGTGCTATTGTTGTTATTGATGTTTGGCACATGCGGCGTAATAAGGCGGGATATGTTATTTGCTTATATGTGAGTTGCGCATGTGGCGGAATAAGGTGGGACATTGTTATGCACGTGTGGCGAAATAAGGCGGTGCTTATTATATTATTATTGCACACGTGGCGAAATAAGGGGGCTATGTCAGGGGTTGATTGTATAGAATTGTGACGGCCTGTTGAGGCATTTCTAATTATTTTCTATTGTGATTGTGGATTGTTTATCTGTATGAACGTTACCGGTTGGGAGTTGTGAGGGAACATTGTACGTGCGGTCCTTCCTCCTTTTTCATGTTTGTTGGTTGATAAAATTTTTGTGTTAGAAATACTTGCACAAGCATACACGTAGCTGAACACTCCCATTTGAGGTGAATCCCTCCTGATTTTTCCTAAGGGTGGGGGTACACCCTCTTTTATTCCTTATAGTTGAGAGAGTGGCCCTGGTGAGCCAGTTGATCGTCAGTATGATCATGAGATTGATGGGGCACAGGATGCCAAATTGTTAGATTTCAGATGCTGGATATTATATGAGTTGTGGGTTGTCCGAGACTCGGTAAAATTGTGGGAAGAGTTGAATAAGGCCCTTGCGAGCATCATTGTATAATAGAGAGTATTTACTTGTTTCTTTTCTCTGCTGTGTTTAACCTTAGGATTTTGATTGTGAATTTACTGTTGTTTGCATCATCGTTTATTATATTCCTGTTGACAATTGTTATATTTACCCTTATTGTGAAGTATAGCATTTTTGGTCGTTTACGCATTCTTTACATATTCATATGCTTTTACCATTGTTCCTATGATTATATTGTTATTGACCGGTAGGTGTCATGATTGTTCCTCGTCACTACTCCATCGAGGTTAGTCTTGATACTTACTGGACACCATCGTGGTGTGCTCATGCTACTCTTCTGCACATTTTTGTTGTGCAGATACAGGTACTCCCGCCCAGTTCTGTCAGCCTTGGAAGGAGGCGTATCGGTAGAGACTTTAAGGTATATCTGCTACATCCGCAGATCGAGGAGTCCCTTTCCAGCTTTCTGTAAAGAGTATAGTTCTTTCAGTATTTCTCCTTTTGTATAGATATTCTTGAGTCAGAGCCTCTTATGTATTCCCTTAGCTTGTGATTTGTGAGTTTTCGGGTTTTCGAAAATGTTGTTAGCTTCGAGAATTGTTATGGTATGTGCCAAGCGGCACCTTAAACACCATTTTTATTTCACTGATTCAGTTTATTTATTTTCTTTCGAAATTATGATTTATCTTCCACATTGTTAGGCTTACCTAGTCGTAGGAACTAGGTGCCATCACGACATGTTCATGGAGGATGAACTGGGGTCGTGACATCTATAGTCCCAGGAACTAACTTAGAAGGAACTAAATTTAGAATGTAATTTGGAGTTTCTAGAAAAATTCCAAAAGTAAATAAAGCAATCTGAATAACACGTCATTAATCTATCAATGTCGAAAAGAGACTTATTTTTTTTTCTACCACACCACTCTATTATGGATTTTACGGTATAGTCAATTGAGATGTATTGTAATCCCTTATTCTGATAAGTAGCAAAAGAACTCTTTAGAGAGGTGCTCGCCACTACAATCAAATTGCAGTAACTTAATATATTTCCTTGGTGCTTCTCCGCTTGAATTACTTAATTCATCAATACTTATGGTGCATGAAATAAATATATTAACTTTTTGAGTAATCATTTATGACCGTCACAAAAATACTCAAAATTATCTCTTACCAGTATGTTCATTTAACCATACAAATCAGATGAGATTCATTCTAGATCACTAGATTTATTTTCTTTTGAAGGGAAATATCCTTTATTCAAATTTTCTTCCAAATAGAATCCACAAGTTGGTAGTGCCTCTACTTTCAATGAACATTAAAGCCCGTCCTTGACCAACTTGAAATCCTATCCAGATTAATATGACTTAGGCAAAATTGCATAGATAAGTTTTACTCAATTTTGAAGAACATATTCTCTTATGAGGTAGACTAATATTGTTCTGTTCAGGAGAGACATTAATATACAATAATAAAGTCATGCATTCATGTACCACAAGAGATAAAATATTTATCAAGCTTAATAACTCAAGAGTTATTTGAAAAATAAACAATTATCCATTTTGCCCAGAAATCATAATTAAATTCCTTATAACAAAAAGTACATATATTGCATCTTTTAAATTAATGTCTTATCACTAAAAGAAAATTTTAACAAGTAATATGACAAATTACGTAAAGTCATTGTGGAGTTGAGATAAAAATATTAAATAGATCATAATAAGTCAAACCACTAAATAGTAAAATTCAGACTGCATTCAATATTTATATACATACATACATATCGATTAATAAATTTCGATGGGAAAAGAATTATTCATGCAAAGTATATTATATAATACAAGAATTATGCAATTCAAAAATAAATAGAACCAACTAAGATGGAGATTATACTATTATTTTCAGTCAATTATATATTAGTACGAAAGTTTTAAACACACTATACATATATGTCATGCATCTTGAATAGCAATTTCGATGGGAAAAGAACTACTCATACAACTACATATGTATTGCCAGATCATTCACTCCAATAATTAAAAGAGACCCAACTCATATGGAGAGTATACTGTTAATTTAAGTCAAGTGAACATCATAATTAATAGCTCTAGTTCCATTGATCCAGCATGTATACTTAGATGGAGAGAGTACACTATATCAATTACTAGTATTTCACCTAATGAGCTTACAATAAATTCATCCGATATGGAGGAAGACCTAAAGTCAACGCGTAAATTTATTACTTGAAATTAATAGTGAAAGACCACAGAAATATATTTCTATCATCACTTAATCATGATTGTATTTGAGTTACAAAATTGATTCAACCCTTTAAACTCAGATAGAGAGTTAATACAGGTTATCAATAATTAGTAACTATATCCACTGAGTTCATAATAATGGAGGAAGACCTAATGTCAATGCGTAAATTTATTATCTCACTATAAATGAAAAATGAGACCATATGAGTTAATTCCTATCACCATTTTATCACAACCACAAACTTTTCTCTAAGGATTATGTTCCATTAAAAAAAATGCTCAATACCCCATTTAAACAATCGTAAAATGTTAAAATTAACAATTTTTACTGCATAACAGTGAGTATTATTCATTGGGTTATTTATGATAAACCTACAAAATTTCAGATCAAGCGGAGATTGTTAAAATCACAATCTCCAAAAATTATGACCAAATTAGAAAAATTACCATTTAAAGCATTTTTAGGAATTTAAAATATGACTTACATTCTTATCATATACCAATTCATGTCAAATCAACATGTGTTATCATGTTCCAGATTAGAGATAAATAAAATGGTTGAAAGAATGATTTTTTGTATGTAAATCACATTTTAATCTGCCAAACCTCCAAAAAGCTCATCTAAACGATCCCGCATCGTCAAAATACGATGTGATCCACTGCCTAATAGTGAGTTCTTCTTAGCTAATAGTTTCCGATGATCCTACTGAATTTCAGGTCATTCGGAGATCATGAAATTCACGATCGCCAGAACCTTGACGAAATTCAAATAAATTATTTTTGATGTATTTATGATTAAGTCCATGTGATTTGCATTCTTGCTATATATCATATCAAGTTAAATCATCATGTCTCAGATTTAACACAAATATAGCCGATATATAAAGAATAATTTTTTATATTTATAACAAATTAAATTTAATAAACTGATTGAAAACCCATCTAAACGACCTCAAAATGCCAAAAAACAGCACGATTCATTGTATAACAGTGAGTTTTTCTCAATAGATCGCTTTCGATGAACGTACCAAGTTTCAGGCCAATCATAGTCCGTCAAATTTATGACCATTAGCTTGTAACCAAACTCGGAGAATAACCATTTTGGGCAGCTTTTGAATTAAAATAAATATGATATTGATTTTCATTCTCCTTATAATTATACTATGAGCTCAAGGCATATATTATGTTCTTCCTATTTCTACTAAACATTATATCTCCTTTTGCAATAGATTATCCTTTTATTAAATACATAGGAACCTAAGATATAATATTTTCTCCTGTTCGGCAAAAAACTTAATATCTCTTCTGATGGGTGAAGTTGGTCTCACTAGTACCCAAAGATAAAATTCTTTTTCTAGTTAAGAACCTCCTCCACTAATGTAGATTTATCAATAATAATTTTCACATGGTACATTAAGCAGATTTTAATGACTCAAAAAAATAGACCATTTTGTGTATCCTACTTATTAATCATAATGCTCAATCCATGAATATACACAATTTCACATGTACAAATTTATTAAGAATTTTTCATGAGTTCAAATTGTAACGACCCGGCCGGTCGTTTTTAGAATTTATGCCCTGAACCCCTATTAAATGCTTCTCCTAAGTTTATTTATGCTATTTTGGTTTGTGGGAACGTTTGGTGTTTGGATTCGGAGTATTGTGGGATACTTAGTCCCTAAATGAGAGCTTAAGTGTTGAAAAATGGTCCGTAATCGGAACAATATGAAGACGACCTCGGAATGGAAATCCGATGGTTCCGTTAGCTCCGTTAGGTGATTTCGGGGTTGGAAGCGTGTTCGAAATGTATTTTGGAAGCCCGTAACTCATTTATTCTAGAAATGCCAAAAGTTAGTATTTTGGCAATTTCCAGTTGACAGGTAAAATTTTGATCCGAGGGTCGGAATGGGATTCCGGAAGTTGATGTAGCACCGTCATGTCATTTGGGACGTGCGTGCAAAATTTCAGGTCATTTGGACGTGGTTTGGTCGGGTTTTTGATCGAATGCGTGTTTTTGAAGTTTTAAAAGAACTTAGGTTTGAATTCGATGTAATTTGAAGATTTTGATGTTATTCGAGGTATTTTAATAATTGGAACAAGTTTGAATAACATTATAGGATGTGTTGGTACTTTTGGTTGAGGTCCCGGGGGCCTCGGGTGTGTTTCGGATGCCCAACGGGTCATTTTTGGAAGATTTTGAACTGCTGTTTCTGGTATCTAGTGTTGTTCTTCACGTTCGCGATGGTCCTATCGCGTTCGCGAAGAAGAATTTGGCCTCTGAAACTTTGTTCTTCGCGTTCACGAAGAGGGCATCGCGTTCGCGAAGAAGGATTTTCCATCAGGGACTTTGTTCTTCGCGTTCGCGAACAGTGCCTCGCGTTCGCGAAGAAGGATTTTTCTGTCGCGCAGGTCCTACTTCGGAAGCTGATATCTTTTGATCTATAAAGAATTTGGAGGTGATTTGAAAATGAAAGTTGTAGTTCTTTGAATCTAGTTTCGAGAAACATATTATAATAGTCATTTGGACATCCGTAAAAAAAGTTATGGCTATTATACTAGAGGCTATCCGAGAAGAAAAAATTTTGGACTTGAACATTTTTGTTCTTCGCGTTCGCGACAAGGCATCACGTTCGCGAAGAACAATTTTTGAGCTTGAACATTTTGTTCTTCGCGTTCGCGATAGGGCATCGCGTTGGCGAAGAAGAAAATGCCTGGGCAGAGAAGTTAAGTTCTGAAAATGGGACTTCGTTCCCATTTTCTATTTTTAGCGATTTGGAGCTCGGATAAGGCGATTTTTCGACAGATTTTTGGAGAGAACAACGGGGTAAGTATTCTTAACTCAATTTTGGTTGTATAACTTGAATCTATTACTAGTTTTGGCATTTAATCCGTGAATATTGTTGGAAAAGATAGTAATTCCTCTTGGATAGAATCACTGATTTAAGGGTCGAAATGATATGAGAATTTTCTAAATTTGGTATGGTTAGACTCGTGAGAGTGCGAGGTTTCTGGAAATATAAATTTTATCCGGTTCCGAGACGTAGGGCCCGAGGGCTATTTTGATCATTTTACATAATTTTGCGTATTAGCTTAGAATTTAATTGTAGAATAAATTACTTGAATTATTATTTACAATATGCAATGTAATTGAATAGATTTGAGCCATTTGGAGTCGGATACTCGTGGCAAGAGAGTGATTTCAGGTTGACTTGCACTTGATCAAGGTAAGTGGCTTGTCTAACCTTGTGTGGGGGACTTTGTCCCTTAGGACGTGATATTTGGTAATTGAATGCCTTGTACGTGAGGTGACGAGCACAAATTTGAGCTAATTGTTGAAACCCCGAATTTTTACTTAAAATATTTGAACCGACTTTCTTTCGTATTTGCTTTATTCTACTTGCTATTATAGCCTGTGCCGATATAGAAAAGTATGTTAGTTGCTCCAAATTGCTTATTTGCTTAATTTGCCTTAATTGAAATTACGTGGAGCATGTTAGGCCAGAATTATTTGTTGCTTTGTATTGTTATACTTCAATTTCTAAATATTCTCTAATTTTGGTTGTGCATTTATATTGGGACTACGGGTTTGATTTCCGGGAGCTCCCCCCTTGTTTGTTTACTTTGGGACTACGGGTTTGATTCCCGGGAGATCCCCCTGTACATTTATATTTGGGACTACGGGTTCGATTTCCGGGAGATCCCCCTGCATATTTATATTTGGGACTACGGGTTCGATTCCCGGGAGATCCCCCTGCACGTGTTATGTTCTTAGACTGAGAGTGCGGGATACCAAGAGATCCCTGGCACATAAATAATTATTTATTGAGGAAATCAAGAGATCCTCGGGATACCAAGAGATCCCTGACACAAAAATAGTTATTTATTGAGAAAACCAAGAGATCCTCGGGATACCAAGAGATCCCCGAATCATTATTGAGGATACCAAGAGATCCCCGAATCATTATTGAGGATACCAAGAGATCCTAGAATTATTATTGAGGATAACAGGAGAACCTCGGGATACCAAAAGATCCCCGAACGATTTATTGAGGATACCAAGAGATCCTAGAATTATTATTGAGGATACCAGGAGATCCCCGATGATAAATATCCGGTTGTGGCTTGTATCTCTATTCATTGATTGTGTTTGTTCTCTATTACTATTTTACTTATTTTCTTGGTGGATTTCTGCTGTGATTATACTCATATTGTCTCCTCATTATCATACTGATTATTATATTTTTCTCGGTAATGCCCTGACCTTCTTCGTCACTACCCAACTGAGGTTAGGCTTGGCACTTACTGAGTACTGCTGTGGTGTACTCATGCCTCTTCTGCGCATGTTTTTCATGTGCAGATCCAGGTACTTACGGTCCGGTACATTATCAGTGATCCAGGAGTGATATTCAGAGACTTTGAGGTATATCTGTCACGTCTGCAGACCAGGAGTCTCTATCTTATTCCAACTGTAGTATATAATTTTTCCTTTCTTTCGGTTGTGTAGAATTCCGAAGTTAGAGCAGTGTATTACTTTCTATTAGCCTGTGGTTCCCGTAAGATTCCGGGTTTTGGGATTTCTGTTTCAGAATTTATAGAGTCAAAGTGTATGTGCCAAGTGGCAAGTTGTATACTTTCTGAAGTTATTTAACTTTTGACTTAATATTTCCGTATTGATTGTTACTTCCGCACTGTCAGGCTTACCTAGTCGTTGTGACTAGGTGCCGTCATGACGTGTTCACGATTTGTGAACTAGGGTCGTGACACAAATAAACAAACCACTTTAATGGTAGCTATTTATTACTCACAAAATTCTCAATTTACGAGTGAAGATACATGTAGCTCATAATTTTATGGCAGATTATGGACCACAACTTAAAAGCCATGCCAATAATATAAAACTCAGACAAAATACAGTCATATTTCACTTAATTATAACCTCCAACTAGATAACAAAATTTTTCATTGAAAATCCAAGACTAGTAATCACGAAGGGCATGAAAACATAAACTTAAATTTGAGAAATTTTTTATGCACAAATATGCCAAATGCTCTAATCATTAGTCATCCGGGATATCAAATAGAGGATTTTACTCTCTTACAAAATAATTGTATCATCACACAATATCAATTATACCTTGTAAGACCTAGTCAATAAAATCCTACACCTCTATTATTGAATTTAATACAACACATCTATTTACTAATAACCAATGTGTAAACCTATTATATCACCACTATTTAATCATGGAAACCATGGGAGTCAACCCCACCACCATTGAATTAAAAACGAATTAAAATTATTAAAAAATAATTTCCAAAAAATAAAAAAACGTTCAAATCATAGTCCACGGTCTTCTACTGTGTTACCCAAATAATATCTGAAAATAACAATTTTGTGTGAGCGAAATTTCTAGGAAAACTTGGGTGAAATTTTTTAGCCACCATGTACTACCCCTTTATATGGAAAACCTTATGTATTTATAGGACAAATTTTAAGGGTTAAAACCCTTTTCCAAAACCCGTTGGGTTTTCTTTTCCACCAGAAAAAGGATTTCTTTATTTTCTATTATTTAGGCACAGTAGGGACCAAAAATTTAATTAACAAGGCTCCAATTATGGAATTAATTTTTAGTTTTTGAAATTAATATTTACCATATTAATTACGAATTATTCCAAAAAAAAAATTCGTAATTGTACTCCTTATTCATTTTCTAAATTCATCCATTAAATCTTATTTAACTCCCCATGTTAAGGTTTAGTTACTAATCAATTAAATTAATTTACTGACGATTTAATTTATTGATTATTTCCTTTTTACTTTCACTTAACTTATTTCATGTGTCGGATACAAAATCCACCAGTCGGGTTTACACATGAAAACTTATAATCTTTCATAAAGGTGTATCATCAATCTCTAAACCGAGACATGGATTCCATTACCTAACTATTATTTCGCCAATGTACATTATTATTATTATCGAGTTTACTTGGCAAATGACCCATGAAAGAATCTCGCCTTTTAATAAATCAAAATAATAATAATGTACACAGCTATTAATAATTATATCAAGATTAAGAGTATAAGTATATTTAATGACTAGAGAGTTTATTTTATTAAGTCAGTATACAATACTTATCTCTAATCGGTCTGTTCAATACATACAAAATTTACTAGCACAAGAAGTTGGCATTAAACCATTCTCATAATCAAGATAAATTATATATTTAATCTTGTGCTACAATCATCCATGATGGTTTGACCAATTCCATTATTAGATTGTGAACTCAAACTTTATACTTATAAAAACCGATGATTTAATCTTCTGTGTATAAGCTAAACTCTATATATGATCTATTTAAAATATATTAAAATTGAATAAATAATTATTCCATACTAAATATTATATTTAAACCAAACCCATGGTTAATAATATATATCTCAACATGGGCTCCATAATTTTTTTTTACCACAGTTAAGCCACTAATTGAATCGCACAGATCTGTCCAGACAATATTTATCTCTTTGTTGATAGTCTAAGTTGGCACATCTGTAATGTTTAGATAAGAGAGGGTGGTCAGGAAGGCCTTGCTAGATTTGGGAAGAGAAGTGAGAGCTAAGAGCAAATAGAGAACAAGTGTCAAAGTTTTAACTATTGGGATTTTTTGGCAAGACATGCTCGTGAGAGTTTCACATGTTACAACTAACAATAACCAAGAGATAAGAGTGAAAAATAGGAGAGGGATATGTGAAATACAGGGACTTACCATGTAATCATCCAGAAAAGAAGAGAGATATACAAGAATTGCATTATATATATATATATAAAGTAAGGAAATTAAGTACTGACATGGCACTTCTCATTGTCCAAGATTCATATTGTGGATGAAGTCCATGTATGAATAGTTTGTGGATTGATTTCCACTTTATGTCCACCCCTTACACTATTTTACTCTAATAGTCTTTGCGCTTTATGCCTATAAAAGGCTATGTAATTGTAGTGAAAAAATACACCAAAAGAAAGTGAAATACTCATTCTTTCTATCTTTATTTCTTATTTACATTTTACTAAATTGTTTTTATTTTATTTATCTTTGTTTCTCAGATTTTTGCTTATTTTCCTTCATTTTAAGACTTTTTTTCCTCCTTCCTAGTGATTATTCAAAAAAATGTAATTATTGTAAATAATAGCTATTATTTATTATTGTGCACTTTTGCAACTTTTATTATGAAATCAATTCGTTCATATAATTTGGCCAATATGCGTTTTGAATTTGAAAAGGCAAAAACACGGTTACTATCATACTAAATTCTTGATCCTTAAATTCTCTCAATAAGCATTTTTAGCAGAATGAAGGTGCCTTCCACCAAGAAGAAAAGAGGATAAGAACATATATAATCTGCCAGTGAGCATTGGATTCACGTTTGGAATTGAGCAGTGGTTCTCCTTTCTTTTTGCAAGGAAGCCAATGGTTCGCCAAGTGCTTTGGGATGCATATTGTAAGTATTTTATCACGGACTACAGTTAAATTATCCTCAACGCTAATTTGGTAGTCGAACCACAGTGCAGCGTCCACGGGGACAATCGATCAGCCGCTCAAAGTGCATGCGACAACAAGGACGGCGGGGTCAACCTGCAAGTGATCTTCGAAATGTTGTAGGCCTAACAGACCATAGCTCAGCTCCAAAATAAGAACCACACACCGAGTAGGGTCGAGCTCGAACCGCCCCGGGAAATTGTACACAAGGTCGAATCAGTTTCAAGGAAATCGAGCTAGAAAGAATTGAAGACCAATCCTGCTATCATGAGGATGCTCGAAGAACTGACAACGAGAATCGAGTCAGGGGAAAAGAAGATCGAGGAAAATGACAAGAAGGTGGAAACTTATAACTCCAAGCTCGATCAAATCCCGGGAGCACCACCAATATTAAAGGGACTGGATTCCAAAAAATTCCTACAAAAACTATAAAGTGCGGCTCCGAAGCCAATGCCCAAGAAGTTCCGCATGTCCGAGATGCCTAAGTATAATGGGACCATCGATCCGAAGGAGCACGTCACCTCTTACACGTGCGATATCAAAGGGACTGATCTAGAGGATGACGAAATCGAATCCATTCTGCTAAAGAAATTCGGAGAGAACCTGTCGAAGGGTGCTATGATATGGTACCATAGTTTACCGCCTAATGCTATTGACTCATTTGCTATGCTTGCAGATTCTTTTGTAAAGGCACACCCCGGGGCCATCAAGGTCGAAACAAGGAAGTCGGACCTTTTCAAGGTAAGGCAAAAGGAAAACGAGATGCTCAGAGAGTTCATGTCTCGATTCCAAATAGAACAGATGGACTTGCCACCCGTAGCCGACGATTGGGCTATTCAAGCCTTCACTCAAGGTCTTAACGTTCGAAGTTTGGTGGCTTCACAACAGTTGATGCAGAATTTGATAAAATACCCAGTTGCACTTGGGCCTATGTGCATAATCTGTATCAGTCGAAGATCAGGGTTGAGGACGATCAACTTGGGTCCCCTTCCAGGTCCGTTTATCCTATCAGACTCGTTGACTGAGTTAAAAGGGATATTGATCGAGAACCAAGCTCGAACATAGATCGATACCAACCATATAGTGGAGATCGTAGGAATAGCGGACCTGGGCAGAATCCTGTATAGAATGAAAGGATAAGTGATCGATGTCAGAGCTCTTGAGGGCTCATGAGCAAGAGTGGATTCGACAAGCCTATCGGACCCAATGAAGCACCTATGTTATCAGAGTACAACTTTAATGTTGACGCAATCGCCATCGCATCAGCTATTGGACGCTTCAAGGATACCAGATGGCCTCGACCTTTGCAGATTGATCCAGCTCGAAGGGATCCCAACTAAAGGTGCAAATATCATGGCACCTATGGCCACAGAACGGAAGATTGTCGGTGATTAAGAGAAGAAATAGCTCGATTATTCAAAAACAGGCATCTTCGGGAGTTTCTGAGCGAAGAATCACTTCAAAAATAGGGACTTCGACAAACAAAATGAACAAGAGAACCCCAGCATGTCATCCATATGATCATTGGAGGAGTTGATGTTCTTCAAGGTCCAATATTTAAGCGCACCAAAGTATCAATCACGAGGGAAAAACGAACTGAGATTACATGCCAGAGGGGACTTTGTTTTTCAATGACGAGGATGCAGAAGGAATCACATAGCCCCATAATGATGCACTGGTAATATCTGTACTCATAAATGAGACTCGAGTTAAACATTTGCTAATTATACAGGTAGATCGGCCAATATCATTCGATTGAGGGTCGTAGAACAGCTTGGCCTACAAGACCAGATCGTACCTCGGCCCGTGTGCTAAATGGATTCAACATGGCTTGCAAAACTACTAAGGGAGAAATAACGTTGCTAGTAAACATAGCCAGTACTACCTAGGATACCAAGTATTATTTAATCGAGGCGGACATGAGATACAACACCCTATTTGGAAGAACACGGATCCACAACATGAGAGCCGTGCCCTTGTCCCTTCACTAGGTATTAATGATTCCAACACCAGAGGGGACAAAGACGATTTACGGGGAACAACCTGCTGCAAAGGAGATGTTTTTAGCCGATGTAGTAATTCCAATATCAACACTCTGATCGACAAAGGTCTCAGGTTTGAAAGCAAAATAGGAAGCCAAATAGCAATCATCGATGTCAGTGTCGACCCAGTAGGACGAACATAGGACTAACGAAGACGATGATTACGGGGTTCCTGGATCCTTCATAGTCCCTGATGACTCCGACGCTACCAAATTGACAGTCGAAGAGCTGGAGCAAGTCACACTGATCGAGCATCAGGCCGATAAAAAGGTATAGCTGGTCATTGGGTTAACCCCCGAGCTCAGGAGAAAACTTATTCAATTTCTTATAACTAACATGGATTTTTTTGCTTGGTCCCACCTTGATATGACAGGGATTCCACCAGAAATCACCACCCATAAATTAAGCTTGGACTCGAAGTTCCATTTGGTGAAGCAGAAAAGAGGACCCTAGTCTGAGGTCAAGCACACCTTCATCAAAGAGGCAACCAAGCTTCTTGAAATGGGGTCCAGCCGGGAAGAAAATACCCCGAATGGCTAGCAAATGTAGTAGTAGTCCCTAAGAAAGGAAACAAACTTAGAATGTGTGTAGATTACAAGGATTTAAATAAAGCATGCCCTAAGGATTCTTTTCCTTTGCCTAATATCGAACACATGATTGATGCCACGACCGGCCACGAGATTCTCAATTTTCTCGATGTCTACTCTGGGTACAACCAAATTCAAATGGACCTGGATGACCAGGAAAAAACCTCGTTCATCACTAAATATGGTACCTACTGTTACAATGTAATGCCACTTGGGTTAAAAAATTGCTGGTGCCACTTACCAACGCCTAGTAAACTGGATGTTTGAAGAACAAATATGGAAATCAATGGAAGTTTACATTGATGATATGCTAGTTAAGACTCTGGGAGAAGAGGACCATTAGAGGCATTTGCAGGAAACCTTCAGTATATTGAAGAAGTACAACATGAATCTGAATCCGAAAAAATTTGCATTCAGAGTCAGATCAGGTAAGTTTCTCGGCTTCATGGTATCCAACCAAGGGATCGAGATCAACACCGACCAGATCTAAGCTATCTAGTACATCTCGGTATTAGACAACATAAAGGCCGTGCAGAGGTTAACCGGACGCAGTACGACCCTGGGGCGATTCATCTCGAGATCCTTTGATAAGAGACATTAATTTTTATCATTACTGAAGAAGAACAATAACTTCACATGGATTCCAGAATGCTAATAGGCCTTGGAGGAGCTTAAACGATACTTATCGAGCCCACCGCTGCTTCATACATCGAGGGAAAATGAACATCTGTACTTGTACTTGGCCATATCAGAGATAACAGTCACTGGAGTCTTAGTCGAGGAAGAAAAAAGTACACAATTTCTTGTTTATTATGTTAGACTAACCTTAGGTGAGGCGGAAACTAGATATCACCACCTAGAAAAGTTAGTGCTCGCTTTGATAAGTGCCTCTAAGAAGCTAAACCATACTTTCAATGTCACCCCATATGTGTTGTAACAACTTACCCACCTCGAAATATTATGCATAAACCCGAACTTTCGGGACGATAAGTATCTCCTTATATAAATTTTATATGTGCATCGGGTGGCATGCCACCACGGGTATGTTATTTTTATCGGGTTGCACGCCGCAACAGTGTGAAGTTGAGTACAGTCTCCCATATCTATTTTTATGTCTTTTGTTTCCCATTTTTTGAAGAAGTTTCATAACACCTTTTCGGTTGTCTGATTAGTTACGTGGGTTGCGTAGTCCCTTCCAAATTTTGTTTTCCTTGTGTATCACGTTTGAGTTAGTAGATTATTGGCACATTATGGGATCACATGAGACTTTTGGCAGCGTTTGAGGTGGCTTATCGCTTGAACAACTTATACTGGGTGAGACAAGATTATTTGATCCGGGATCAGTGTGATCGGATTATATGAAGTACATTAAAGAGCAAATACCACTATTTGGTTCGTAATGGGGTGATGATTCTAGTAAAGAAGAAAAATTCAATGATTTGTTGACTCTGCAGTTGGTTATGAATTTCTACACATCTCTTCCATCGTGGCGGTATTACAAGAGTTGGAACATGACATATATATGTCATGAGGTGCATTGTGAGCATCAGATTTGTGGAATTTAGGCTATTGTTATTATAGGATGTTATTATAGTCATGTGAGTTATGTAGTGCACAATATGAATTTAGCAAAGGTATGCAATCATGTACCAGTGCACCACGTAGTGATTCATAGGGTGTTCATATGATGGGAACAAGCATGGCAGGGAATTCCGAATGTTGGAATTGGACTCTAAGGCTTATTTGGCTAAGTAAAAGGGAGAATCTTCATACTGGCTTGAGCTAGTGTGCTCAACTGAATTGTGGCAGCACGGGTAGGTGCACGAGATATTAAACATTGATTCCGGACAACTCCAGAGCAGTTCTTAGCACTTTCGAGGATGAACGTATGTTTAAATGGGAGAGACTATAACAAATCGACCGATTATTTTGAGATCCAGCGTGTCGTTAGGTTGTTTGAGACTGTAAGCAGCTTCACTTCAGGTATTATGACTTGTATTCGTGGTCGGAATTGAAATTTCAGAAGTTCGGAGTTGAATTGGAAAGAAAATTTTTATTTCAAAAGCTTTAAGTTAGAAGAATTGGCTAAGATTGGATTTTTGAGTAGATAACCTTGGAATCGAGATTTGAAGGTTCAAACATGTTTGTATGATATTTTTGGACTTGGGCGTATGTCCGGATCAAGTTTTGGATGACACGGCAGCGTTTTGGCGCCTATTGTGGAGGTTAGCATTTTTGGAAGAATTTCATAAATTTGGGTTGAAGTGCATTTCAATATTATCGATGTCCATTTGGGATTCCTGAGTTTGAGAATTGCTCCGTATGGTGATTCTGGTATTGGGAGCGCATCCGAAAGTGGATTTGGAGGTCCGTAGGTCATTTTAGAGTCGCTTGGTGAAAGTTAGAAATTTAAAAGTTTTTGAGAAGTTTGACCGGAAGGGGACCTTTTTGATATTGGGGTCAGATTGCGATTTAGGAAGTTGAAGTAGGTCGATAATGTCAAATATGACTTGTATGCAACATTTGAGGTCAATCGGACGTGATTTGATAGGTTTAGGTATTGAATGTAGAAGTTTGAAATTTGAAAGTTCATTAAGCTTGGAATGAGGTGAAATCCATGAATTCGACGTTGTTTGATATGATCTGAAGCCTGGACTAAGTTGTAATGTGTTATGGGATGTGTTGGTATAATTGGTTAAGGGGCATCGGGTGTGTTTTTGGGTGGTTTTAGATCATTTGGAGCTATTTTGGAATTGTTGATTCTAGTGTCTGGTTTCCTTCTTCGCAAACACGAAGGAAGTCCTGCATTTGCAGAGAAAATTTTTTGGGGGTGCTAGATTTGGCCTTTGCTAACGCGAGGCAAGAACTGGTCAAGCTTACGCGAATGCGATGCAGTGGTCACGAACGCGAAGAAGGAAGGGAGTTGGTCCTGGAAGTGCTAAGCCTCTACGAATGCAGCTATGGCACTGTGAACGCGAAGAGGAATTTGAAGCAGCTGGGTTTTTGTCCTTCGCGAACGCGAAGAAGGGCCTGGCCTGGGTAGATTGTTTTAAAGACGGGATTTGGCCATTTTCCTCCATTTTTCATTTGGTTGTGCGATTTTTGGAGCTCTTGGAAGGGAGATTTTTATCATCTATATCAAGGTAAGTGATTCCACTTATTACAAGTTAAATGCATGGTTTATACCAGGATTAATCATGGAAATTAGTAGAAATTTGGGGGTTTTTGAAGAAAAAGCTAGAAATTATATTTTTGGATTTTGACCACAAAATTGGACATGGAATTTGGAATAAATTATATATTCGAGTTTGTGGTGTCATGAGTAAAGTTTATCTTCGATTTTTTTAGAATTCGGGCACGTGGGCCTGAGCGTGATTTTTATCGACTTTTTGATTTGGGTTAAAAATTATTATAAATTGTATTATAATGAGTATTTGAGTATATATTAATGGGTTTTCATAATTATTGGCTAGTTGTGGAGCGTTGAGCAACAATTTGAGTCGTCAGAAGGGCTTGGAAGCCGGTTATGGAACTTCGGGGCAAGATAAGTTTCCTTTCTAACATTGTAAGAGGAAATTTACCCCATATGTGAAATAAATCAATATGTGCTCCTATTTGTAGGGGCTACGTACGCACGAGGTGACGAGAGTCCATGCGTAGATACTATTATGCTTAAGTCCGGGTAGTCTAGGACCCAAAAGCTAGCTTTGCTCGCAATATTTGCAACCTTATTGTCAACTTAAAATGCTTAAATCATATCAAACTTGATAAGTAAATTTGTAAAAGGCTAAACATCATTTTCTTGAATTTTAAAAGAGAAATTGACATTTCCTTGGATAATTGTTACCCGATGAATTCTTGAATGACTGTTTGAATGTGTTTATTTTTGTGGAATAGGCTGAATGCCTCAGCAAATTAAATAGATGCATCTATGGTTCGCGCCATTTTATCCTCTGGCAGTGCATAGTTTAAATATTATATTGGATCAGGCCGTATGACCTCGGCATGATTTGGGCATGCTTGTGTTGCTTGCCTTGAAATTTGTAAATAATGATATTGTCTCCCTGTTTCGAGATAAATTGATAAATGATGAAAATGAATTTGGAAATACCTTTTTATCAAAGGATTGTTTACCTGCTTCATGATTTCCTTATGTTTACTGTTGTTTTTAATAAAATCAACAACTAATTATATTATTAGTACATTACAGTTGGACCACTAGTATGCGTTGGAATCGACCTCTCATCACTACTTCTTCGAGATTAGACTGGATACTACTGGGTACGTGTTGTTTGCGTACTCATACTACACTTGCAGTACATTTTGTTGTACAAGCACATGTATGTCTATTGGCCTTCTAGCGTATCGGCATGGTTGATACGGGGACTTAGGTGAGCTGCATATTATGCTATAATACGCAACCAACAGAGTCTCCTTCAGATTATTTTCATTTTTCTTTCCTGTCCAAATTTGTATTCCGGACAAATGCTGTATATTATTTATTTTCCTAGCTGATGCTCATGCACTTGTGATATCGAGTTCTAGGATGGTTATGGATTTTTCATTGATAACATAGTTAAAATATTATTATTTATTCTGAAACCTCGTCTTTTACTATTAAATTGAAGAAAAAAAATCATGGTTTCATAAATATAAAACGAGAACTAATTTAAGTATTTATGGTTGGCTTGCTTGATAGTAGTTTCCAGCGCTATCACGACCTTTATTAGATTTTGGTTCGTGACAACATGGTATCAGCGCACTAGTTTACTTAGGTCTCACGAGTCATGAGCAAGTTTAGTAAAGTCTTGCGGATCGGTATAGAAACGTCTGTATTTATCTTCGAGAGGCTACAGGGCTGTTAGGAGCATTCTCTTCTTGACTCTTCATCATGCGGTTTGATTCCTTTGAGGCTTATGCCTTCATTTCCTTCCCATTCAATTTTACACAAAATGGGGCGCTGGTTATAAATTGGGAATTGTAATGGTACTACAGATGTAGTACGGGACGTTCTCCCTGCGTAGTTGGTGGGACTATTGTCGTCGTCTTGCAGAAGGATATTCTATCATTTATGGTTGGCTTGAAGGAAAAATCATGGTTTCAAAAATACTAAAACGAGAACTAAGTTAGTATTTGTGGTTGGCTTAACTAATAGCGGTGTTGGTTCCATCATGACCTTTATTGAATATAGGGCCGTGACAGATGAGTTCTTCAGCAAGGTAACATTATGTTCTTATGTCTCTTTCTCATATCTATTTGTAATTTTGTCTTGTGGGCTATGGTGCTTTTCTCTTTTGTTGTTTTCATGTTTCAATATTAGAACTGCTTCTATATCTATATATGATTTTCTTAACTTCAAGGTAGTATTAAATCTATTTTGAAAAAAGATTTAGAATTTAGAATAATGATTACCTGGATTACAAAAGCATAGTACAAACGCATATGTTAAAAAGAGAAAAGCTAGGAAGAAATGCAAAAGAAAAGAAAAAACTGTATCAGTGACATGTTGACCACATAATTTACTTTTCCTATTACTGTTGGCCCAAGTGAAGGTTTGTTTTGAAGATTGACAAAGGAAGGTCAGGCATGAACCAGTTCCATCTCTATAGATACGAGCAAATTCGAGCATGAGGGATGAATGTGAAGGAGATAATCTTAACTTGATATAATTGATATCTCCTAATCGAAAAGGTTGCGTAAGTGATAAGGAGAAGGACTCCTTAATCAAAGAGAACACTATCTAAGATAAGGGAGGAGTTAGAATTTGAGATCAACTAGAACTCTTCCACCAAGGAAGAGTAGCATTAGAACTCTAGTTATTTCTTAATCTACTGACTCTATATATTGCAGGATGTTCAAGTTAAACGTGAATTGAGAGAAAAATAGCAAGGCATTTTGCAAGCAGTTCGTGCGTGATTCAAGAGTACAAACCTGAAGCTACATGAACCAGATAGAAGAACCAGTTCCAAATGTCTGTCTTTTACTCTAATTCAATTGTAGCAGGTGTTTTCATATTGTACCTTTCAGCTTTATCTAGAGGTAATTTTAATAGGTACTCAAAGTATTCAAGTTAAAGTTAACTTGAAGTTGTTGCAACAGTTAGAGGCTATTTACCATAATGGGATTATAGTTAAACCTAGGTTTACAATAGTGTTTTGTAAATGCAATTTTTGGCTCAGTGATTTAGTGGAGAGTTTGGAAAAATCCTACTAGGAAGTAGGTTGTAGTTTTTTTCATCTTTTGAGCCAGATGTTTTACACGTAAAATACTTGTGTTCTTTATTTACTATTTCATCAATAGTAGGTTAAGGAACACTTAGAAGAAATAGTTCCTTCTATAATCAATTTAAGTGAAAAATTGAATACTACACAAATCACCCCCTTTTGTGTGATATTGTAGTTAAAACATCAATTGGTATCAGACATGTTATCCGCAAAGAGGCTAACACTGTAGGAGAATATCAAGATGAGTGCACCACTTGAAAATTGGGAAGGACAACCACTACTAGGCTACCACTCTTCAAGGGCCAGTACTACTCCTGGTGGAAAAATAGAATGAGATACCACATCATAGGAGGGGATTATGAGCTATGGGACATTGTGACTGATAGTCCCTAGGCTACCATGGAGAAAAATGCTGAAGGAGTAGATGTGCCAAAAGTAAGAGCTGACTGCAATGCTGAAGACTTGAGGAAATGGGAGAATAATGCTAAGGCCAAGAAATGGCTTGTGTGTGGACTTGGTCCAGACGAGAAAAGCAGAATTCAATGTTGCACTACTGCTAAGGAAATTTGGGACACTTTGCAAGTGGCTCATGAAGGAACACCTCAAGTGAAGAGGTCTAGAAGAACACTACTATATTCTCAATATGAGAATTTCACCATGAAGGAAGGGGAAACCATCCAAGAGATGTATACTAGGTTCACCATACTAACAAATGAACTTAAGTCTCTTGGAAGAATTATTTCTAAAGAAGACAGAGTTGAGAAGATTATGACAAGGATTTTTCCAGCCACTTGGGAGAGCAAAATCACTGCCATTCAGTAATCAAAGAACACTTCCACTCTTAAGTTGGATGAGTTAATTGAAATTCTCAGTGCTTATGAACTTAGAAGGCAAACCATGAAGATGGATATACCTAAAAAGGAAAGGATCCTGGCACATAGAATCACTGAATGTTCCAAACTAGAAGATGATGAAATGGCTAAGGTCACAAAGGACTTCAAGAAGTACCTAATGAGGAGAAAAGGTCCTTCAAGAAGTGGAAGTTACAGCAAATCAAATGTTCCTGAAAAACAGACCAATAAGGGTTGCTACAAGTGTGGGAAGACTGATCACCACATCAAAAGCTGTCCTCAATGGGAAATTGGATGGAAGAAGGAAAGAGCAGAATGAAGAAAAAGGAAGAAGGAATAGGTTCATCCCAAGAAGAACAAAGGATTAACAAAGGCTGTGGTTGCTGCTTGGGGAGAAAGCTCAAATGATGAAGATGGAGATGAACAAGCATTTATGGTCATTGGAGAATTTGATGAGGAATCTGAGGTAAGTGTAATTCATCTCAAAGATAAGATTAAATTTTTTCCCAAATAAAAGCTATCTGAATTACTTCTAGATTTCATTGATAAATCTGAGGATGTAAACAATGAAAAGGAATAGCTGTCTAAGGAATGTGTGATTTTGAAAGCAAAGTGTAAGAACCTGGAACTTAGGGTTAGTGAGAATATAAGTGAAAATACTGATTTAAAGAATCAGGTTCATGCAATCGAATCAAATGTCATAGAACAAAGATCTGAAAACCTAAATCTGAAATTAGGAACAAGTAAGAAGACAATTGACTGCACACAACTCACTCTAGAAGAAAATGTAGGTAAACTAAAAGATGAGTTGTATAATAATAATGAGCAGGTAAGGATTTTGAAGGAGGATCTAGGCTAAGTCAAGCATGAACTAGATAGATTTTGTAAATGGAACAGGTCCTCCACTGCACTTTTAAGGCTACAGGAACATCATAGTAGCAATAGAAGAGGGCTTGGCTTTGGGAATCTGCCGCCTAAATGGGATCCCAAAATCAGTACCTTATACTTCCTGAGAACAAGATTTGTACTCACTCTGGTAAAATTGGTCACTATAAAAGTGAATGCAATGCAAAAGAAAAGGCAAGCCAAAAGAACAAAGAATTTGTTCAAGGGAAGAATAGGCTACCAAGTTGGGCTAAAAAGAATTTGATTCATCCTTTTGCTTATAAAAAGGGACCTAAACTAGTTTTTGTTCCTAAGACTAACCCTAGATTTCCTTTTGCAGGTCCAAGTGAAAGAGAGCAACCAAACATGGTAACATGGATAGTGGCTACTCAAAGCTATGGCAGGAAGCAAGAACCAGTTCCTTTAACTTGAGGACCTCAAATAAGGTAATGTCTCCTTTAGAAATGGAAAGAAAGGTGCGATCATTGGGGTTGAAAATGTAGGTAAGACGGATTCTCACTCTATTGAGAATGCCTACTTGATATATGGCTTAAAATACTGTCTAATTAGTGTATCACAGCTGTGTGATAGAGGTAACTTGGTAGCATTCACCTCTGCCAAATGTTTTATGATAAATCTTATCACTGACAAGGTTGTTTTGCAGGGAAAATAGTAAACAATATTTATATTTTAGATATGTCCGCACTTTTAGAAAACGCACTCACTTGCTTAAGTGTGTTAGACAATGATCCCCTCCTTTGGCATAAGAGACTTGGACATGCAAGTCCGAGTCAACTCAACAAATTAGTCTCCAATGACCTGGTGATAGGATTGCCTAACATCAAGTTCAAGGAAGAGAAAATTTGTGAGGCTTGTGCAAGGGGGAAGCAGGCAAGATCCTCTTTTAAATGCAAGAAAGTTAAAAGTACCACTAGGACGATGGAACTGGTCTATATAGATCTATATGATCCAATGAGAACATTAAGTAGAGGTGGTAAAAGATATATGGTGGTGCTTGTTGATAATTACTCTAGGTTTACTTGGACATTGTTTTTAACACATAAGGATGAAACAGTTGATATGATCATTTCTTTTGTTAGAAAAACTCAGAAACAACTAGGTAATCAACTTGCATCAATTAGGTCTGACCATGGCACTGAATTTGAAAATTCTAAATTTGCTGAATTTTGTGATGAGCATGGCATATATCATAACTTTTCTGCTCCTAGGACTCTACAACAAAATGGAGTAGTTGAAATAGAGAGTAGGATACTTGAAGATGTGGCTAGGACTATGCTTCTTTCTAGTAAACTGCCTCACAACTTCTGGGCAGAAGCTGTAAATACTGCATGCCACATCATAAATAGGTACATGACTAGACGTCTTGTAGAGAAGACTCCCTATGAGTTACTTAAAGGGAGAAAACAAAACTTATCTCATCTTAGAGCATTTGTATGAAAGTGCTTTGTACATAATAATGGTAAAGACTCCCTCGGTAAGTTTGATCCCAGAAGTGATGAGAGAGTATTCTTCACCTAGTAAGGCATATAAGGTCTATAACAAAAGAACTATGTGTGTAGCAGAAAGTGTTCATGTGATTTTTGCTGAAACTAACATTCTTTCTGAGAGACAGGAACATGATGATGAAGGAATTGGGCTGGTAAGAGACTTAAATGAAACCACAGCCTATACTGAAGCTATACCAGAGGAAGGAACAAGTTCTTCTACCCAGGGCTACCTGATAGAGGGAACTGAACAAAGAGGAACTGATTCTCAAACCTTAAGGGAACTTCTCCATGAACCTATTCCACAATAACAAAATATTGAAGGAACATCAAGAGGAAACTAGTTGGTCGTGAAATCTTACAAGTATCAAAGTTCTCATCCTATTGAGAACATAATCACTAATCCAACCTATGTAATCAAAACCAGATCTTCATTAAAAGATCTTTTTGCTTTTGATGGTTTCTTATCTCTTATTGAACCTAAAAATGTTGCTGAGACTTTGCAGGATGCAGACTGGGTAAATACAATGCAAGATGAACTCAACCAATTTGAAAGGAGTCAAGTTTGGCATATGGTACCAAGACCCAAGGACAGATCAGTAACTAGCACAAAATGGGTCTTCAGAAACAAACCTGATGAAGATGGAACAATTACAAAGAATAAGGCAAGATTAGTGGTTCAAGGATATAATCAAGAGGTGGGCATAGACTATAATGAGACTGCAATTGGAGCAATAAGACTCCTTATAACCTTTGCTTCTTACATGGAATTCACCCTCTATCAGATGGATGTTAAGAGTGACTTCCTTAACGGCTATCTCAAAGAAGAAGTGTTTATCAAGAAACCTCCAGGCTTTGAAAGCAAGGAATATCCTGATCATGTGTACAAACTTAACAAGGCACTTTATGGGCTCAAGTAGGCTCCAAGAGCATGGTATGAAAGGCTATCAAAATTTTTGCTTGAGCTTGACTACAAGAGAGGTAAAATTGACAATACTTTGTTCTTGAAAGAAAAAAAAGGTAATGATCTCTTGGTAGTTCAGATATATGTTGATGATATAATCTTTGTAGCAACAAGTGATAAGCTAAGCAAAGAATTTGCTAAACTATTGGGGAGTGAATTTGAAAATGAGCATGATGAGTGAGCTTAATTTCTTTTTAGGCTTACAAATTAAACATAATTCAAATGGAACTATGGTCCATCAGCAAAAGTATGTAAAAGAGTTTCTTATTTAAAATGGAAGATTCCAAAGCAATTGGCACTCCTATTGCAATAGCTACAAAGTTGTATATAGATGAACCTGGTTCATCTGTTGATCAGAAGTTGTATAGGGGAATGATTGGGTCATTGTTATATCTCACTGCTAGTAGACCTGATATTGTTTTCAGTGTAGGGCTCTGTGCAAGCTTTCATGCAAACCCAAAAGAGTCTCACTTGTCTGCTGTCATGAAAATTTTGAGATATCTAAAAAGCACCACTGACCTTTATCTTTGGTATCCAAAAGGTAGTAATTTCAATCTAGTGTGATACAGTGATGTTGATTATGTAGGTTTTCTTGTGGATAGAAAGAGCACCTCAGTTATGTCTCACTTTCTTGGCTCATGTCTTGTGTCTTGGGCTACAAAAAACCAAAACTCTACGACCTTATCTACTGATGAGATTGAGTATGTTGCTACTGATTTATGTTGTGCTCATTTGTTGTGGATTAAACAATAGTTAATGGACTTTGGAATTGATGTTGGTTGTATCACCATCTTTTGTGATAACACTAGTGCAATTAGTATGACCAATAACCTAGTTCATCATAAGAGAACTAAGCACATAAATGTTAGGCATCACCTTTTGAGGGACAACTGTGAAAAGGGTTTGATCACTGTGGAATTTTGTGCTACTGACAAGCAAATAGCTGACATCTTCACAAAAAATCTAAGTAGAGATCACTTTGAATGGAACATGTTAGAATTAGGGATGATCAAGAACACCTAAAAGGACCAGTTTAAAATCTCAAAATTAATTGTTTTTGAATAATTAGGGATGATTAAGATGACCTAAAAGGATTAGTTCAA
Organism: Nicotiana glauca; assembly: GCA_026770625.1. NCBI lineage: Eukaryota > Viridiplantae > Streptophyta > Magnoliopsida > Solanales > Solanaceae > Nicotiana > Nicotiana glauca. Next base: position 41,883 of record MU690233.1, read on the forward strand.
AATCTCACAATTAAAAAAATTTGAATGAATTTTTTTAAAAAATTTTAAATTTTGTACACGAGTAGATTAGATATTGCTCAATCTCATACTTTCAATAGTATACTATTGTGTCATGTGTTAATATGACTCATTAATCTCTAATGATATTTTTTCTTGAGAAATTAGGACTAACACAAGAGAAGCTGTAGTGAAGAACCTGGTTCATCAAGATCGATAGGTATGTTTTCTACACTCTACATAAGCAGAGTCCTACCTAATTGCAAAATCCTTTTGGACTTATCTGTTACAAATGAACTAGTTCCGTTCAAAAGAGTCCTAACTGCATTTAAAATTACCTATTCTAGGGACAACTTTTAATGTCTTTTCAAACTGAATTGCAGTCTGATTAGACTTCTACGAAGCTGCTGTTACTCAGTAGAACTCCTGTATACGGCTAAAATCGGGGAGTCCGCTTTATGACCATTATGATATTTCACGACCTGTCTTCAGAAGCCTCGAAGCATAGCTCGAGGTTTGACCCTGAGGGTACTCAATGCTCAACCTTGGGGTAGCTCTAATCGGCGATTATCTTATACAAGTGGGAAATATTCCCAAGGCAAGTGGTTAGAGTTGGCCAAGTCCATAAGAATAGTACAAGTCCGTATAATGTCATTAAATGGCTGTACCAGCCGTGTAACAAATACATATGTACTATGTTGGGATTCCCCCTCCTATATAAAGGGGACCCTTGTTATTTTTTACAGCGATAAGATTCAATACAAGAATAAGAACATTATGTGCTCTCTAACTTAAACATATTCTCGCTAGATTTTGTTGCTTATATTGCTTACATTTATTGCGTTTCTTTAGTTGTTCTTCATTTATTATTGTCATGATCTAAAATTTCCACCTTCGGGAGTCGTGATGGCGCCTACTCGTAGAAGCTAGGTACGCCACATATTTAGAATCCATAATACTTTTGTTTTAAGCCTATGTTTACCAATTAAATCAACAGGTGATAATTAACTAAACAACAACGTAATTTATAATTTAGTAGAAGACTTAAATGAATTAAAACAAAATAATAAGGAAATCCACATATGCCTCTACCCAAGACTGGTGTCACAACATTCACGGACTGTCTAAGATTACTACATACAACTGTCTAAAACAAGAAATGAAGTCTGTCTCGAATACAAAAGGGGACATATCATAATCAAAGATAGAGGAGATGCCGGGCCTGCGGACGCCTGCAGGACTACCTCGGAAATCTCGTGAATTGAAGACTAGCTCCCGAACTACTGCTACTGCGCACCGTATGCTACTCCAATACCTGGATCTGTGCAAAAGAGCATAGAGTGTAGTATCAGCACAACCGGCCTCATGTGCGAGTAAGTCTCTAGCCTAACTCCGGCGAAGTAGTGACGAGGCTAGACAGGACTACCACATAATCCTGTGCAATTTTATATGCTTCTACAGCGGGAAAATAACAAGAATAACCATTTTAAATGGGAAGGGAACATGCTTCGGGGATAACAGATAATACAGAAACTCAAGGGAATAATAAGGAACATCAATAAATTAACTCTAACACGGCGAAGGGAAATAAAAGCAGACTTCACTGTCATTACACATCTCGTTGCAGGCATGCAACCTGATCCACATTTCTCAATGTTTCCGCGGTAGGCATACCACCAGCTCCCATTTCATCAAATCTCGTGGTAGGCATACCACCCGCTCCCGTTTCATCAATATCTTGTGGTAGGCGTACCACCCGCTCCCATTTCAATCAATATCTCGTGACAATAAATTTCCGGCAAGGAAAACAAAGCAATAATATATATATATATATATATATATATAAATAAAATTTCCTGGCAAGGGCACAACAACATCAAAATAAATATCCCGGCTAGGGAGAATCAGCTATAACCAAATCCTAGCTCATTTCTTACTCAGCTCGATTAATATCCGAACTCAAGCATAAATAAAGTCCACGAGAATAAGCCAAATATCTACTCAATATCAAGAATCATCAATTTAAAACGTCTGAAGTATCGTTTAAGAACACAACAACTATCAATTTAAGACTCACGATCATGCTCGACACCAACATATAGATACTCGTCACCATGCCTATACGTCGTACTCAACAAGTAGCAATTAGCAAATAAGACTCAACTCCTAGTCCCTTAAGCTAGGGTTAGACCAAAAACATACCTCGAATTTCCTCGGCCAACTCAATCCTCGAATACCGCCTTTCCTTTCGAATTTGGCTCTAATACAATAGAATCTATACATAATTGACATAATAATATCAATAATTGCTAACAATACGAACCCAATGCTTAATAAATCATTCTTTCCAAAAATCTAAAAATCAACCCCGGGCCCGCTTGGTCGAAACTCGAGGTTCGGACCAAAATAAATTTACCCATTCACCCACGAGCCTAAATATATAATTTGTTTTCAATTTCGACCCCAATACGAGGTCTAAATCAAAAAAAATCAAAAAGCCCTAACTCTACCCAATTCTCTAATTTCTACCCTTAATTCACATGTTTTAGCCTAGAAATCTAATGGGTATTAATAGAAATGGAAGAAAACATGTTAAAGATTACTTACATAAGAGATTTATGGTGAAGAATTGCTCCAAAATCGCCCCAAGTGCTGTTGAAAATGAAGAAATGGTGAAACTTGGTGATATTCCCGTATGGGTTTTGTTTGGGAGACTTTAAATGACTGGGCCAATTTTTGGTCTACGCGATCACGGACAATGGTTTACGATCGCATAGGGTAAAATTTGCTGAGCACCGCGATCGTGGACAACACCATGCAATTGCGTAGAAGAAAACTGACGGCTGGGGCTTTACTCACTGCGATCGCGTAGGGGAGATTACGATCGCATAGAACGAATTGTGAACCCCTTAAGTTTACTCTATGCGTTCGCGTCACACAGGCCGCGTTCGCGTCACACAGGCTGCGTTCGCATCACATAGGCCGCGTTCGCGATGCACAATCCCCCAGTGCTCCGCGTTCGCGACCGTGGCATTGCGTTCGTAAAGAACGAATCCACCCTGGTCCCCATTTACCTTACGCAATCGCGGGTCTGGCTATGCGATCGCGATGAACAAAAGTTCTGTGCACCTACAACAGAAATTTTGCAACTTTTCCTAAGTCCAAAACTTCCCGAACCACCTTCGAAACACTCCCGAGTCCTCGGGGATCCTAACCAAACATATGCATTAACTCAAAAATATCAGATGAACTTAACCGTGCGATCAACTCGCCCAAATAGCATAAAAAACAACGAATCAAACCTCAAATCAATAGTTTTTCCTCAACCTTCATTAAATTTCAAATTTAGGACTTTAACTCCGAATCACGTCAAACGACGTCCGTTTTCAACCAAATTTCACAAGAATGACTTAAAACATATATAAGACCTTTACCGGGCACCGGAACCAAAATACGGGCCCGATACCATAGCTTTTTAATCCGATTTAATTTCAAATTTCCTTAAACATTTTCAGAAAATAATTTAACTTAAAAATTCATTACTTGGGCTCGGGACCACGAAATTCGATTCCGGGCATACGCCCGAGTCCTATATTTTTTTATGGACCCTTCGGGACCGTCGAATCACGAGTCTAGGTCTGTTTACCCAAAATATTGACTAAAGTCAAATTTATTCATTTTAATATAAAAACTTAGTATTTTTCGCAGAATTTCATAATCTAAGCTTTCCACCCACGCGCCTAGACTGCGCACGCAAATCGAGGTGACTCTAAATAAAGTTTTCAAGGCCTCGGAGTCATAGAATTCAATTTAAAACAAGAGATGAATGTTTGGCTCATCATATTCTCCACCTCTAAAACAACTGTTCGTCCTCGAACGGACAAAAGAAAGAAGTACCTGAGTCGGGGAAAAGATGAGGATAACGACTCCGCATATCAGACTCGGACTCCCAGGTCGATGCATCAGGAGGCTAACCTCTCATCTGAACACGAACAGTGGGGAAACTCTTGGATCTCAACTGACGAAACTACCGATCTAGAATAGCTACCGGCTCTTCCTCATAAGATAAGTACTTGTCCAGCTAGACTGTGCTGAAATCTGGCACGTAGGCCGGATCGCCGTGATACCTCCGAAGCATGGACACCTGAAACACAGGATGCACAACTGATAAGCTCGGCGGCAAAGCAATTCTATAAGCCACCTCTCCCACTCGATCAAGAATCTCAAACGATAATAAATCTAGGGCTAAGATTGCCCTTCTTCCCAAACCTCGTCACGCCCTTCATAGCAATACCCGCTCACCAACTATAAAGGCCACATCTCGAACCTTGCGGTCAGCATAGCTCTTTTGCCTAGACTAAGCTGAACGAAGCCTATCTTGAATGATCCTGACCTTGTCTAAGGCCTCTAAACCAAATCCATACCCATCAATCGAGCCTCTCCCGGCTAAAACCATCCAATCGGAGATTGACACCGCCTACCATATAAGGCCTCATAAGGAGCCATCTGGATACTCGACTGGTGGCTGTTGTTGTAGGCAAACTCTGCTAAGGGCAAAAACTGATCCCACGAACCTCCAAAGTCAATAACACAAGTTCGGAGCATATCCTCCAAAATCTGAATAGTCCATTCGGACCGACCGTTCATCTGGGGATGAAATGTTGTGCTCAACTCAACCCGTGTGCCCAACTCTCACTGAACTGCTCTCCAGAAGCGTGAGGTAAACTGCGTACCCTGGTCCGAAATGATAGGTACAGGCACACCATGAAGGCAAGCAATCTCCCGAATGTAGATCTCAGCTAACCTCTCAGAAGGATATGAGACTGTCACAAGAATAAAATGTGCTAACTTGGTCAGCCTATCAACAATAACCCAAACTGCGTCGAACTTCTTCCGAGTCAACTGTAGTCCAGTAATCCGCTCCCACTTCCATTCAGGGAGCTCAATCCTCTGAAATAAGCCACCAGGCCTCTGATGCTTATACTTAACCTGCTGACAATTCAAGCAACGAGCCACATATGCTACGATATCCTTCTTCATTCTACGCCACCAATAATGCTCCCGTAAATCCTGGTACATCTTCGCGGCGCCCGGATGAATAGAATACCGGGAACTATCGGCCTTCTCTAAAATCAATTCTCGAAGCCCATCCACATTAGGCACACATACTCGACACTGCAATCTCAAAACTCCACCACTATCTAAGGTAACCTGCCTGGCACCTCTACGCTGCACCGTGTCTCTAAGGACACACAAATGGGGACCATCAAACTCCAATCACGGATGCGCTCTAATAATGAAGAACGAGCGACCGTGAAAGTTAACACACGACTGGGCTCAGACACATCCAGTCTCACGAACTGATTAGCTAAAGCCTGAACATCCAAAGCAAGCGGCCTCTCATCGATCGGAATGTAAGCAAGACTGCCCGTACTGGCTGACTTCCTACTCAAAGCATCAGCCACCACATTGGCTTTCTCCGGGTGATATAAGATAGTGATATTATAATCCTTCAAAAACTCCAACCACCTCCTCTGCCTCAAATTCAACTCCTTTTGCTTGAACAAGTACTGAAGACTCTTGTGATCAGTGAACACCTCACATGCCACGCCATACAAATAGTGCCTCCAAATATTTAATGCGTGAACTATGGCTGCCAACTCCAAATCATGAACCGGATAGTTCTTCTCATGGATTTTCAACTACCTCGAATCATAGGCAATGACTTTGCCATCCTGCATCAACACTGCACCAAGCCCAATACAGGAAGCATCACAATAAGCTATATAAGGCCCTGAACCTGTGTGCAAAACCAATACTGGTGCCGTAGTCAGAGCTATCTTAAGCTTCTGAAAGCTTGCCTCGTACTCCTCCGATCATCTGAACTGGACACCCTTCTGGGTCAATCTGGTCATCGGGGTTGCAATAGATGAAAACCCCTCCATTAACCGACGATAGTAGCCTGCCAACCCTAGAAACTCCAAATCTCTGTAGCTAATGTTGGTCTAGGCCAGTTCTTGACTGCTTTAATCTTCCTTGGGTCCACCTGAATACCTTCTGCTGATACAACATGACCCAGAAATGCAACTGAAACCAACCAGAATTCACACTTCGAGAACTTAGCATATAACCGACTGTCCCTCAGAGTCTGAAGAACCACTTTAAGGTGCTGCTCGTGCTCCTCCTGGCTGCGGGAATATATCAATATATCATCAATAAAAACTATCACGAATGAATCCAAATAAGGCCTGAACACTCGGTTCATCATGTCCATGAAGGCTGCTGGGGCATTCGTCAACCTGAATGACATAACCAAGAACTCATAATGCCCGTACCGAGTGCGAAAAGCTATCTTAGGGACATCAGATGCCCTAATCCTCAACTGATGGTAGCCAGATCGCAAGTCAATCTTGAAAATACCCTGGCACCCTGAAGCTGGTCGAACAAATCATCAATCCTCAACAGTAGATACTTATTCTTGATAGTTACCTAGTTCAATTGTCGGTAACCAATACACATTCTCATTGGCCCATCCTTATTCTTGACAAATAACACCGGCGCACCCCAAGGTGAAGCACTAGGTCTAATGAAACCCTTTTCGAGCAAATCCAGCAACGGGTCCTTTAAATCTTTCAATTCCGGCATGGCCATACGATATGGCGGGGTAAAAATGGGTTGAGTGCCCGAGCACATCAATGAAAAAATCAATATGCCCGGCAGGTTTGAACGGAAAACATCAGGAAACTTTCGAACAACGGGCACAAAATCAATAGAAGGGATCTCAGCACTGGAATAGCGAACATAAGCCAAGTAGGCCAAACACTCCTTCTCGACCATACGTTGAGCCTTCACATACGAGATAACACTGCAGATAGAAGGACTTGGAGTACCTCTGCACTCTAAGCGAGGCATACCTGGCAAAACTAAGGTCACAGTCTTGGCATGACAGTCCAAGATAGCATGGTAAGGTAATAACAAGTCCATCCTTAATATAATATCAAAGTCAACCATGTCTAGAAACAACAAATCCACACGAGTCTCCAGACCCCTAATCACCACAACACAAGAGCGAAGGACACGATCGACCACAATAGAATTACCCACCGGTATAGACACATAAACAGGAATACCCAATACATCACTAGGCATGGCAAAGTACGGGGCAAAATAGGATGATACATACGAATACGTATGTCACACCTCCTTTTTCACTACACCCCCGGAAGAGGATATAATAAAGAGAGTTTTTTCCAATTTAAGTGACAATCGAAACGGGATTATTTAAAGAATTTAGAGTCGCCACTTGAGAAATTTAATAGTGTCCCAAGTCATCGGTTCAAATCCCGAATTGAGGAAAAGATTGACTCTGTTATACAGTTTGCAAACACAGAAATCCGGGTAAGGAATTCTGTTAACCAGGGAGAAGGTGTTAGGCACTCCCGAGTTTCGTGGTTCTAGCATGGTCGCTTTGATAATACTTGGCTTATTAAATTTGTTAATTACTTATTTTAGAACCTATGTGCATTTACCTCTTACCGCTTTTAATTAGAAAATTATCTTGAAACGGGTTACGCGTACGTATACCCATTTGTTTGGTGCGTCTAAAATCATGTTATGCGAATATGTCTACAATTAATAATGCTTTATTATTATTAAGAAATTTTGGCCAAAGTTGCGCAAACGCATACTCCGATTTTATTTTAAAGATCGTAATTATGTCACGCAAACGTGTCCACAATCACAGCGATAAATTTAAAATGCTCATAAAGCATACTACAATGTTCGTAAATTATTTTCCTAAGACTACTTCGAAATGAATTGTGAGGGCCATAGATCACTATGGTGGAAATTATAAACAAGTTTGCTATTTCAGAAAAAGGGCTAAATAAGCAAAATCAAGGTAAGAGACCCAATTCTCTAGTAGCATATACCCACACCCAACGACCTAAACCAGACCCCATAGCCCAAAAACAGTAAACCCAAATCTCTCTTCATTGTTTAGCTTAAAAAAACAAAAATATTGTATCTCAATCTACTAATGGAACTAGACAAACTTAATACTAATAAATAATTCCTCAACAAAGAAATAACTGTACAAAGTTCATGAGAGCTCAAACAGATAATTAACGTGAAGATTCAAACAATAAGAACAACTTCTGTATTTGAAGGATGAATGCAAAAAATTATAGGTGAGTAACAGACCTTTAGAAGCCTTTTCAAAAATGAACTTGAGCATACACCTTTCTTAGCCGCTACTAACCAAGAACCTCCACAAAACCTCAAAACCTCCTCGGAACTCAACTACACCATCGTCGTCCTCAACTCAAACCCCTCTTTTTCCAATAACTAAAACCGAAACCAGCTGGGATTTGAATCACACGGCATTTCAACGACGAGTGCTAGTTTTGGAGGGCGAACGATTGATTTCGGATTCGTATAGCTGATGGTCTGGTTTTGTTGGAATCAAAAAGATGATCCAAAGTAGTGGGGGCCTCGTTGTGATGGGAAATGGCGGACAGCTTCAAGTCCCAAGGTCTAGCAGCTGATTTTCATTTTTGAGAAGATAAATTTTTCATTTTTGGTCTTTGCGGCTGAAGCTCCAAATTTTGGGCGTCTTTTTTTTGTTTTCGTTTATTGTTAAGAATAGAATTCTATTTGGAGTGAATGTCTATCTTGTAGAGAGTTTTACTTTGTGACTAAGTTATTTTTCCCTATAAATAGAGGGGTCTTACCCCATTGTAAATCATCCCAAAATTCAAAAAGAATTCTCTCTCTTTCTCTGCAATATTGTTCTTGTTCTTTTATTATTTTATAA